>CM059203.1:45805256-45993180 GCA_030323885.1 Branchipolynoe longqiensis | reverse complement strand
TATATATTTGCTTATATATGTATACATACTTATATGTATATATACTTAGAGTTAGATGTATATGTAAATATATATATGAAGAGTTCAGGCGCAAAACCACTTAAACACCAATCCAAAAATGCAGTTTAATTAATCGATTTTTACATGAAAATAATTTGAATTCTCACTAATTCCACTTTTAATATGATCACATGGTTATGGAACTATGAACTAAATAGTAAACATATCAAGAAAAAACGTTTTGAAGGTTTAAATCCAATGTTTATCTCCATTTTTGGATCGACGTTTAAGTGGTTTTGCGCCTGAACTCTTATACACATACAAGTATATATACAAATATAAGAATACATACACTTATATAAGTATGTATGCATAATATCAGTCGATATATGAGGAGTTCAGGCAGAAAAGCCCGTAAATACATTTTGAAAAGTTTAGATAAACATTGGAATCAAACCTTCAAAAGGTTCTGTCTTTTTACTTTCTGATTTTGTTCTCCATCGCTCCATAATTAGTTCATCACAGGAACAGTGGAATTAGTGAGAATTAAAATTATCTTCAGGTAAAAATCTTTTATTTCAATTAAATTTTTAGATTGGCGTTTACAGGATTTTGCGCCTGGACTCTTCATATCTATTATATATGTATTTAAATGTACAATACACTCCAATGTGTGTGGCGCGAGGGGGGCCTCGCCCACCAATTACCCCAAGAGCTGGGGGGGGGGGGCACCACCAATGCGCTAAGGAGGAACAGATATATAAAGTATATGTTCCCCTTGCATTTATACTCATATAATGCGTTTTACATCACATATATGTGTATATAAGTATATACACATATATATCAAATACAAATATATCACATATATCATGTGCATATATATGAGATACATTTCAAACAAATCATATCTATTTATCGAATAAGTATATATAAATCATATACAGATTTATGTCTATATTAATACATGAGGTTATAAAACATGTCCCTATATAGCACATGCACTACGTTGATTGACAGCTGCACCACGCATGCTCAGTCCCACAATGACACGTACTATTAATCAATCAAGCATGACAGTATTCAATAATGGAAGATAACCACATTTCTGGTCCACACATTTGTCCATGAGAGCATATCATAGCACAATCCACTCTTCTATTGATCCAAATATATTCTCATAACCTGGGAAAATGTGACAGTGAAGTGGTGTCAGGAAACATCAAATAGACACTTCAGCCGACACTCAAGGCCAAATAAAAACAAAGAGATGATCGTTTACGCCCGTGCCTGAAAAAATCGCTCACCCCTGATTTAAAATTTTAAATGATTCTTTTTTTAAACTGTTAAAAATGTGTCGGGCTAGCAGCAATTCAACTTTCGCAAGTGCACAATCTGTGCAACATACTTTTTTTTGGCTACATTAGTTGATTATGCAGGGACAATTTCAACCACATCCAATTGGTCTTCCTCATTCCACTGCTCCTTGCCCTATCCTAGTAATGCCGAGTGCCAGGCCAGGTAGTGACAAGTTTCAATTCTGAAAGTCATTGGTTTGACTCAGCCAGGAGTTCGAACCCCAGAGTTTGAATCCCATATGCTACCAGAACTGGAGGTGGATGCTCAACTCATTCGGCCATCGCGTCTGCTTGTGTGTTGCTACATCATACGCCAACAAAAATATATAATAAAAATAAAAACCACCTGCCCGACACTGATTTGTGTGAACAAAAGGCCGATCATCAACTTTTTTTTGTTTCATTTGCCCTAAGTCTTCAAAGGCCATTCTGTGAGTCTTAGGAAACACATGCATACATTTACAGTTTGGCTTATTTGGAGGGCTCATTGCCTCATGTCTTTCAATTATTATTGCCATTTGTCAACAGAGCTGATACCAAAACAAAACATTGAAGTTGCACAGTCCGATGGTTTTGAGTTTCTGTCATTTTCTGAGATAACTAGGTTAGGTTGATCATTATAATCTACCTTACAGTAGGTTGAAGTAACTTTTATTTTAAATGGCTAACGTTTGAGATATTCGAAGCATAATAATGTATAATAATTATTCATTTTGGCAAACACGTCAAAACTCTGACAACATAGGCTTCTGCAGTAACAGGTTATATTAAATTGCCTCAGTATTCCTTTCGATGTGGCAACGAATGATTAATAAGTGCATCAGTATCTAAGTCAGATAAGAATAATTGGTGGAGCTTTACATCCTGGCAACATCTAAGGTCACATCAGGACGCGTAGTTAGATATGAAGAATAAAATGTAGATATATATATTTTGTTATAATGGTTTATTTATCCTGTCCATAACATAATAGAACTTAGTCATTAGTTTGTGGTTTATTGTCTTGAATAGTTTTGTAGATTTTTTTTTTTTTAAATTGTCTTTTTGAAAATTTGATGTTTTCATCGGACTATGCAGCTTTTATGGTTGTTCACATATTATGCCTCGCTGTTTTGGGAGAGGGGGGGGGGGTAAAAAGTAGACCACCACCGCTCCTCCTTTGTACCACTAGACCAGAGTGTGTAACCCCTGCTTACTGGACTGACTGCTCGATGACTGATGGGAGGTTGAAATCATTGGGTGCCTCCACCCACTCCACCCCACCCCCCTGGAGGAGTGGGGGATTAGGGGGGATGGCCCCCCCCCGACCCTCACCTCCTCCAGCTCCACAAGCAAGCTTGGGGTTTGGGTCAGTGCTTGTTTGGGGTGGGGAGGGAGGGGGGGGCACACAGAGGGAAAACTTAATTGAAGAGTTCAGGGGCAAATCCCTGTAAACGCTAATCCAAAAATTTAATTTAATTAAATTAACAGATTTTTACGTGAAGGTAATTTTATTTCTCACTAATTCTACTTGTCTTGAGATAACATTATTTTGGAGCAATGAATGAACACAACAAAGAAAGGGAAATGAAAGAAAAAATCTTTTGGAGATCTTGCGAGAAATGGTGAGATTTCGCGAGAAATGGCGAGATTTCACGAGATTTGGCGAGATCTCGCGATAAATGGCGAGATTTCGCGATAAATGGCGAGATCTCGCGAGAAATGGCGAGATCTCGTCCACAGGGACGAGATTTCCCGAGAAATGGCAAGATCTCGCGAGAAATAGAAAGGTTTGATTACAATGTTTCTATCTCAATTTTTTGGATTGACATTTACCATGTTTTGCGTATGAACTTCTCTACCATTATTTATTATCAAATATCGAAAATAGTGAGCATACCCATCAATGTGTGACAAACATTATTACCATATACATTTCTATCGCTACGATAAAGATCATATCTCACCAGTCTGACTAAAAAATAATGATCATATACCGTCTCATTGCATGCAATAACGAAGGCAAGTATATATTTGGTGCCGTGCAAAGGTATCAACATTTTCATGGTCGTGTAAAGGGTACGACAGGAGGGGGGGGGCTGACACAAAAATCTAACTTTTATCAATTAATTTTTTCGGCAATTTTTGAGTAAAATTGCATGGTCCAATTAAGGCAACAATTCAAAAGCCATCGAACTATGCAGCTTTAAGTAGGGTTATTTTCAATCGTGGAAATTGGTCTTTCCTCATTCCACTGCTTCTTGCGCTATCCAAATAATGTCGAATGCCAGGCTAGGTAGCGACGAGAATCAATTTTTAAGTTATTGGTTTGACTCAACTAGGGTTTGAATCAGGGCGTTTGATTTGACGTACCAAAATATGAGGCGGATGCTCAACTCATTTGGCCACCTAGTCTGGGTGTGGCACGGTCTGTAGTAAAATCTTGAGACATTCTATTTTAGAGGGTAGGTGGGGGGGGGGGGGGTGGACGGGTCGGGGGAAGTAGTCCTCTTTGTACTGCGTTGAAAATGTTGACAACTTTGGACAGCCACATAGCACTATGATTAAAATAGCGATCACATCATAGCTTACACATGCCAGAAATTGCAATGCACACATGGATTCTGTAGCTGGTGAGATCTGGCACTACGCCTTCAAATTGTCACTGACTAAAACCGTGATCATATCTCGTAATTGTGACTAAAATGATGACTATATATCGTGTCATCGTGACTAAGATGGCGATCAGATCTCATCGATTCTGATTAAAATAGTTTGTTAGCTGGTAGCCATGACAATTTACATATACACATGAGCACATAGTTAAAAGGGTTTGGCAAAGGTTCAACTCTGAAGACATCACCGTGGTTTACTGTATATACCATGGTACCTATATATATATATATATATATATATATATATATATATATATATATATATATATATACATACAGTACAAACTCCCTAACCGACCACCTCCATATATCGACCATTGCCCTATATCGATCGCTTCATTTGGGACCCAACAATACCATTGTAACCATACTTTAATTCCTTAAGCAGACCACCTCCCTAAATGGACCATTTAAAGTCGGTCCCATAGTCGGTCGATTTACAGAGGTTTTACTGTATATACAAATGACTTATGTTATACAAACCGGGTGTATGCCTTTATATACATGATGGCATGTATACCATGATGTGTAGATATATATGCATTTGTATTCCATGATATATGCATGTATATGTCACGATACATATACCATGATATATGCATGTATATATCATGGTATTTGCATACATGGAACATACACTATCATATATACATGGATATATATGCATATGTATACCATGATGAATGGTTGTGCACACCAGGGTAAAGATCCCATGAAATATACATATGTATGCATATAAATACCACAATGTATGCATGTGTATATCATAGCATATATACACCATACATTAGGTAGGTATATATGCATATATATGAATACCATGATATATACATGCATATATCATGGCATATATATGGCAAGATATATGCATATACACGCATATGCATGCCTTGATATATCCATGTATATATGCATATCTACCATAATATATGCACGAATATGTGCATATATGCCATGATAGATGCATGTTGGCTATACATCTGCAAGCCATGATATATGCAAGTATAAAGCATGGTGTGCATACCATAATATACACCCACATATATAATGGTATATCCTATGAGTATGATATATACAGACCTATGCCTACCATGATATATTCACGAATAGATCATTGTAAATACCATGATATATGCATGTATGCATACCATTATATAATCATATGTAGATCATGGTTTATTTAGTATACCATGCTATATACATGGGTAAATCATGGTATGCACCACAATATAATCATGCATATATCATGGTATATATACCATGATATATATGTATATCGTGGTATATACCATGATATATGCATTCATATTGCATGGCATGCATACCATGGTATAAGCCTGTATAGATCATGGTATATATACCATGATATATGTATATCGTGGTATATATCATGATATATGCATTCATATTGCATGGTATGCATACCATGATATACGCATGTATAGATCATGGTATATATACCATGATATATACATGTACATTTCATGCTATATCGACGCCATAATACAATATATTGTGGTGTAGATATGCATACATACATACATACATACATGTCACGGTAGGCCTACCTCTACGCCAAGGCCTGCCCCACAATCGATACACACACACACAGACACACACACAAACCGGAACCGGAAGCTACACGACTGAGTTGACGTGCGACACATCCTTCTCGTTGTCGTTGTTATCGGGCTGGTGATACTTGACGTCATCATCGTCATCTTCTTTACAACAAGAGCAGATGCCCGCTCTGCAACACCAGCAGAAGCAAAACAGCAGCAGCAGCACGGCCACGCCGATACCGACAAAGATGGCGATGTTTGTGACGGTGCTGCCAGAGAGAGGGCCCCGACTCTCACCTGGTGAGTGGAGAGCGATGGTTGGCAGACGTGGCAGTGGTTGGTTGGTTGGTTGATTTTTTGCGGGTTTTTTTTCGAACGGTGGAAGAAAATGGGAAGAAGCAGTGAGAATAACGGTCAACTGAAACACGCACGCACCTGGGGGTGGAAGGGGGGGGGGGGAGGGGGAGGGGTGGAGAGTGGGAGGGGGAGGGGGGAAGGGGGAGGGGGAGTGTGAAGGAGGAGGTTGGTGATTGTTTGGAGGGGAAAATGTGTAGGAGTAGGTTTAGAGAAATGTTCATTTGATGTGTGTGTGTGTGTGTTGAAGGAATCACACAAAAGAGGTTCGTTGGAGTTGTGTGTAGGAATATTAATAAAGATATCGATTGGAGTTGTGCATAAGAATATTAACAACGATTTGTCGATTAGAGTTGTGTGTAGGAATATTAACAACGATTTGTCGATTGGAGTTGTGTGTAGGAATATTGACACAGATGTCGATTGGAGTTGTGTATAGGAATATTGACAACGATTTGTCGATTGGAGTTGTGTGTAGGAATATTGACACAGATTTGTCGATTGGAGTTGTGTATAGGAATATTGACACAGATTTGTCGATTGGAGTTGTGTGTAGGAATATTGACACAGATTTGTCGATTGGAGTTGTGTATAGGAATATTGACACAGATTTGTCGATTGGAGTTGTGTGTAGGAATATTGACACAGATTTGTCGATTGGAGTTGTGTATAGGAATATTGACACAGATTTGTCGATTGGAGTTGTGTGTAGGAATATTGACACAGATTTGTCGATTGGAGTTGTGTATAGGAATATTGACACAGATTTGTCGATTGGAGTTGTGTGTAGGAATATTGACACAGATTTGTCGATTGGAGTTGTGTATAGGAATATTGACAAAGATTTGTCGATTGGAGTCGTGTGTAGGAATATTAACGATATGTTGATTGGAGTTGTGTGTAGGAATATTAATGATGTCGATTGGAGTTGTGTGTAGGAATATTATTATTGACAAAGATTTGTCGATTGCAGTTGTGTACAGGAATATTGACAAAGATATCAAATGCAGTTGTATGCAGGAATATTGACAATGATTTGTCGAGTGCAGTTGTGTATATGAATATTAACAAAGATTTATCAATTGGAGTTGTGTGTTGGAAAAATGACAAAGATGTCGATTAGAGTTGTGTGCAGGAATATTAACAAAGATTTATCAATTGATGTACGTGTGTGTAGGAATATTGACAAAGAAGTCGATTGGAGTTGTGTATAGGAATATTAACAAAGATTTATCGATTGGACGTGTGTATAGGAATATTGACAAAGATGTCCATGGGAGTTGTGTATAGGAATATTAACAAAGATGTCGATTGGACGTGTGTGTAGGAATATTAACAAAGATGTCGATTGTAGTTGTGTGTAGGTATATTGACACAGATATGTCGATTGGAGTTGTGTGTAGGAATATTAACAAAGATTTATCGATTGGACGTGTGTAGGAATATTGACAAAGATGTCGATTGGACATGTGTGTAGGAATATTGACAAAGATTTGTCGATTGGAGTTGTGTGTAGGAATATTATTATTAACAAAGACTTGTCGATTGCATGGAGTTGTGTGCAGGAATATTGACAATGATTTGTCGAGTGCAGTTGTGTATATGAATATTAACAAAGATTTATCAATTGGAGTTGTGTGTAGGAAAAATGACAAAGATGTCGATTTGAGTTGTGTGCAGGAATATTAACAAAGATTTATCAATTGATGTACGTGTGTGTAGGAATATTGACAAAAATGTCGATTGGACGTGTGTATAGGAATATTAACAAAGATGTCGATTGGACGTGTGTGTAAGAATATTGACAAAGATCTCGATTGGATGTGTGTATAGGAATATTGACAAAGATGTCGATTGGACGTGTGTGTAGGAATATTAACAAAGATGTCGATGGGAGTTGTGTATAGGAATATTAACAAAGATTTATCGATTGGACGTGTGTGTAGGAAAATTGACAAAGATGTCGGTGGGAGTTGTGTGCAGGAACAATACGAGGGGCTTATTAATTATCATGTTGAATTGACATTTAACAGACGGGAGGCACGAAGGTTAGAGAACTTTGCAGGGGGAACAGTGGGAGGGAATTCATTATTTGGGGGTTGCTGTGGAAACGGGTGGAAAACGAGAGTTAATGACGTAGGGTGGGTGGGAGGGTAAATTCATTCAATTTCATATTTTTTGTTAAAGAAAATAAAATTGTGCAGCATCTTATTGTACAACTGAGAACCAACATCACACAGAGCATGTGTTTATGGGCGGGTGGATGAATGTTGACTATATGTGGGTGATGGCTCAAGACAGGACTTCAAATAAACAAAGTGTTAATATTCATAATAACAATCAAATGTGGTATGAATAGCTTGATTTGATTCCTAAATTATACTTAGCTAATAAACCATACAACATTTTAATTTAATTTAGGAATTTATTTATTATTTTTATTTTGATGGTGGTATGTTGTGTGTGGTGGAATAATCAGCGTCAAACATTCAGTGAGAAAATAACTCGCCACACACACAAACACAAATCAAACAATAAGGTGACCCATGTTTAGTGCCTGCTAGAATGTGGTCATTTAATGACGCTCGCTGTGCCTCGCCCAGAGACAAACAAACCCACAAATAGTTCTAATCTCCAAGCACACCGTCACTTGGTCTTTCTGTTCATGCAACCAAACGTGTGGGGGAACGTGCTAAGGTCTGTAATGTATGAATGACATCATATTTGAGATGAATTCCCTCATCATGTGACCTAGAGGGGTTGCCCACAGAGAAAGGAATCCCCGTAAAACCTCCAAGATGGCATGCATGGAAAGTTCTTAAATCAACGTTTAAATAAAGAATATTAACCTATATGATTTTAATCAATTGTTTACACCAAAAGTAGCTATTTTTTTAATTTGTTGTTGTTTTATGCTTTAGCAACAGGTATGGTATTATCAGGACGGGGGCTGCTTTTGATAAATAACTGTTTGACCTATAATACATATTTAGCAATTCAGCTTGTTAAAGCTGCATAGTCCGATGCAATATCAAATTTTCAAAACCAAACCAATTATCTAGATTTGATTTTACATATCTAACTTAGATACTGATGCATTTGTTTCTGCATAGAATGCAATACTGAGTCAATTTAACAGAACCTGTTACTGCAGAAGTCTATGGTGTCAGAGTTTTGGCAAGCTTGCGAAAACTAATTTTCCATGTTTGCACTCAAAATATCTCAAAAGTTAACCATTTAAAATAAAGGTAATTTTGAACTAATGTAAAGTAGATACTAGTGATTGATCTAATATATTTGTCTCAGAAAAAATACAGAAATTCAAGACCATCAAACTATGCAACTTTAATGTTGATGTTTATCTCTATAGCGTTGTCTAGAAGCCCTGGCAGTGCTGCTGGACTAACAACAACACAGCAGGAGCAACCAACCTCAGCTCTCTCCACCCCCCATACACATACTTGGTTGCACAAACTGAAAAACCAGGCAAAGGTGTGCTTGGAGAGCATTTGTCGGAATACGGTTCCAGTCTCAGCTGTCTATGCCGGGGTCTGATTAACTTTAACTGCTGAGGTGAATTTTGTGGGACTATCACATGTGGTTTATGTGTGGAATGATGTCAACCTCCACAAGGTGTCGCATCGCAGTCATGTGACAGACCGGAAGTGACAACAGTAGGCTCTGATGTTTATACCGGATGAGGAATTCACATACAAGAGCTTGCTGCTGTAGCAAGTCCTGACGTTCCATCTACCATCAATAACCCGTAGATGTATTACTAGTATTAGCAGTTCAGGTTCAAACCATCTGACATATCGACAGGATGATCGCCTTTCCACATTAAAATCAAGTTGCAAGCATGAGAGGATTGGCAATTATTTTTTTGTCAAAAGCGATGAAAAGAACAAATGAACAAACAAAACAACACAAAAAACCTGTATAATTGAATTTCAGTTGCCAGGATGTGAATCGTGGTTAGTAGATTGTGGATTATTTCGCGACATTATAATATTATATGGACCCCAATGGCCATGTTATAACAGGGTTTCACTGTCTATACGAGTCAGCTTCACGAAAATGGGTCAATCGGTGGCCAATTGAAGATGTTGGCATCCCAATTCTTAAAAGTGTAGTGCATTTCTTTGTTTCATATTAAATTATCCTAGAAACAAATAACGTTGTTGTATTTTCTCGACCTTTACATTCAGGATAAATTTAAGGACTTTCCAACACCTCTGTCAATGCTAAATTATAATTATATCAATCGACACCGACATCCATGCTCGACACCGACAACTTTCCCCAACTGGCCTCTTTTCGTCATCCTGACTCATACATATATAATTATATTGTATCATCATTATATTACTTCTTAAATATTTATATACATATATATCTATTTTCCCTCGGTCGAGGCTTATACCTCGGGAAAACAACAGTTATCCATCATCTATACCCAGGTAAGATTCGTCTAACTAATCTATATATATATATATATATATATATTTACATGTCTATACTTGGATATACATATATACTGGAATTGTCTTATATAAGTGATGGACTATAAGTATTATGCACATATAAAGGCACGGAAGGGAATTCCATTATTATTATTGTTATTATTATATGTACCCATTTGCTACTCTGTGCATCCTGACCACTATGAATATGATTGGACTGGTGGCGCTGCCACCGGCCCTGCTCGTCCCTAACGGACGCCCGCATCTGTTCATTTTCTCCGAGGAATTTGTATGTGTTGGTATATACACATTACATATTGCAGTGAGTGTGCTGTGTTAAATATCTCAAATAACACATGCGCTAACTATATTATAACATAACAGAATCTTATCTCATCACTCAGTGTACAAATAACACATATATATGATGTATAAGGATTATGCAAGTATAATGGTGTGGAAGGGAATGTTCCCTATATTATCACCCATATGTTGTGTATTACTTTATGGGTGACCCCTTTTTCACAGTTGGGACAGGTGGCGCTACCAACACCTAACCCTGCCAGTGGAGTGAAATACTGTCACTCGCACACTGGAATTTGTTTGTAAACCCATGTCATGCAAGGTCAGAAATATGCTCCTTTGGTGTTGCTACTGTTTTTGGCAAACTACAATCTGTCAGATCTGATGTAGTGTCTACTGTTTGCACAAGGGGCGTTAACGACACACACAGGTAGGCATGGTGAGACTGAGACTGAGACTGAGACTGAGACTGAGACTGAGAGAGGGTGCAGCAAAATGCAACTAATTTTGTTTAGACAAATGAGAGAATGACATGGTCAGGCAGCAGGCTTCAGGACAATGGGTGCAGAGTGGGCGAACTGAGTAAATAAATGATGCGGTGGGGCAAGGCACATGCTGCACAAACACAAGAGATGGAGACACAACGTTCATGCCGCAGGGACCGCATGAGCAGCCTGGATACCAGATCCGGATGACTGTAAGGTAGGTCAACACCACGTCGTGTTATGTTATATGGGTCTGCAGGCAGTCTGGTCTTCCTCTTCTTCTTCTTGGTTGTCTTTGGCTCCAGTTAAATTGTCATCGCACATGCTCCTTCACTCAAGGTTATCCGGTCAAATAAACAATCAAATTGAAAAGAGTCGAGAGTCAGCGGCATTGAGTCAGTATCGTTTCCTTCATATATAGATAATATATTTATGTACATTTATATGTATATATATGCATATATATGCATGCATAGTTATGTATATATGCACATACAAATGTTTATATACAAATACATATATATACATATCTATGCATATATACATATGCATAGATATTTATATATGCATATACAAATGTTTATATACAAATACATATATATGTACATATATACATGTATATGCATATATACATATGCATAGATATGTATATATGCATATACAAATGTTTATATACAAATACATACATATGTACTGTACATATATTATACATATATATATATATACATATTCAGTGAAACCTCTCTAAACCACATTAAGTGGTCCATTTAGGGAGGTGGTTGGTTTAGAGGGCTAGAATATCCTTACAATGGTATATTTGGGACCCAAATAAAGCGATCGATATAGGGGCGTGGTCGATCTGTGGAGGGGTCAGTATACATATGTACATATATATATATATATATATATATATATATGGATATATGTATGTAGACCTATTCATATAATATACATATAAATATATATAAATACACACACATATATATATATACATATATACATAATTATAACAATCGATTGATTGATTGGTGGTTGCTTTACGCCGTGTCGGCAGCATAGGCCATATTCGCAGTGATAATCTGTACATATATACATATGCAAATATGTATATATATCATCATCATCATGCTGTCGGTCGCGATGCGACAAAGACTGCTTTCATTACTTGACTGCCGCTCTCCATTTAGCTCTCTGGTGTGAGAGTTGCGTCCATGAGTCGGTCTTAATGTCTCTCAGCTTCAGGTTTCTCTTGATGGTATCCTTGAACCGGAGACGGGGGCGCCCTCTCTTTCTGTAGCCAGAAGACAGTTGAGAATAGAGGATCTGCTTTGGTAGCCTGTCTGATGACATCCTCATGAGGTGTCCAGTCCACCGGAGATTCTTTTTGATCAGAAGATCTTCCATAGAGGGCAGCCCCATCCGTTCGAGTATATATGTATATATATATATGCATATATATATATATGTATATATATATATGTGTATATATATATATGTATATATAGACACACATGTATATACTTGTATACACAGTAAAACCTTTCTAACCGACCACCTCCACAGATCGACAACTCCCCTATATCGATCACTTTATTTGGGTCCCAAACGATCGCCCATACAACACCATTGTAACGATGATTAAAAAATACTCCCTAGAATGACAACCTCCCTAAATGGACCATTTAAAGTCGGTCCCAAGGTCGGTCGATTTAGAGAGGTTGAACTGTACATCACTTCATATAAAGTACATGTACAGTACAACCTCTCTACATTGACCGACCTAGGGACCGACTTTAAATGGGAGATATATATATATATATACATACATACATACGTACATGTGTACATGTAATTGGGGGGGGGGGAGGAGGGGGGTAAGTAAGGAAGTCACTTCTCACACAAGGCGTCGTCATGGTGACAGCGCTAGCAGACGACATTTAGTACGTGGTGACGTGTACAGAAAAATGCAATTCAAATGCGGATCGCAAGGTCAAGGTCGACAAGCTTGCGGGTGACACTTTGTTCATTTGGTGTTTTTTCTTCTTCTTCACACTAGTCTTAATAATTTCATTAAACACACACTTTCTCATGAAATCCGAGCCCCTCGTCAGCATTTTATATCATTTACACAATAAAATCTGTAATAATAACCATATCATTTATATATTAATCCACACACTTTTGAAGTGCAACAGGTAAAGGCTTATATATATATATGTATATAAATATACATATGTATGTATATGCATACATATATATATATACATATATATACATACATATGTATATATATATATGTATATATATACATATGAATGTATATATATACTTATATATACATATGTATATACATAAGTATGCACATACATATAAATATGCATATATAATATATACGCATATATACACACATATGATATATACACACATATATACATATATACAGCTATGCATATATACATATATGTATATACATATATATACATATATACATACCTATACATATATATATATATACACATGATATATGTATATACATGATATACACTTATACATGATATACATACACAAATACATGTATATACATAAATACATGCATACATACATATATAATATACATGCATATACATTATATATATATATATCTGAATGTAGACATGTAAATACATACATGTATATATATACTACATATATACTACATATATAAAACATATATAATACATTGTATAATACATATATAACAAATATATAAAACACACCTATAAAATGCAAGTATAACTGTACTATACACTGAACATTACAGTATTTGGTCATAGCAATCCAACAACCTCTCAATTCCTAAATAACACACACTAACTAGTTAGCAGTACTCTTTTGTGTTTTTGGTTTGTGAACCATCGCCAAGAAATGCATGCTGAATTATGTTCAGGATATATATATCACAATATTTTGGTTAAGTAATAAAACCTCCAGTCTGATACAACCTTGAGTGCAGGGCGGGTGCAACACCAACTTTGAATACCTTAAGACCGCAACCGGATGTGACCTATTTATGAGAGACCTCTGGGAATTGATTGGCTGGGAACCCCTGACGGCCCACACAAGGTGAGCGGGCAAGATGAAGGTTGTTAGGTAGATTGACGCACAACCAGCGACATCTCGTGTTTACACATTTCCTTCCACCCAATACACCCTTATAAACAGATGCACATATATATGTATATATGCAAATATGTATGATGTATATATAAAGTATGTATGTATATATACATACAATATATACATACAATATATCCACCATATATATATAAATCTATATATATTATACACATTGCATATTATATATTATTATAATATAATTGTTATATTATACAATATATATTGTGCATATTATATATATTATATATATATACCATATCCATACAGTGTATATAATATATCAAATATATCAAATATATACCATAATAGATATAATATATATCATATAATAATATATAATACATATAATAAATATCAAATAGCGTATGTATATTGTATATGTGAAGAGTTCAGGCGTTAAACCAAGTAAACGCCAATGCACAAATGGAGATAAACATTGGAATGAAACCCACAAGTGGTTAATTTTGTTGCATTCCTATACTTTTGTCCATTGCTCCCACATCCATATTATCACATGCAAAGTGGAATCAGTGAGAATTAAAATGATTATTTTCAGGTACAAATCTTTTCATTTAAACTACATTTCTGGACTGGCATTAAAGTGGTTTGGCGCCTGAATTATTCATGTATTATACTACAATTAGTAATATATATATACATATGATATCATCTTAACCCACACAATAAGTCACTCGGTTGCCAGTAAAAAAAAACACGCGCTCACATCTCATATATAATTCACTCGGTTGCGACGTTTAACAATTTTCCCACCCACCCGCCCCCATTAAAATCACTCATTCATTTGCTACTAATCAGCATATAATCACACACAAAAAACTACCCACCCCACTCTCCCCCCCCTCGTTCCCCGCCCCCCCCCCCCATTGCACTTTCCCCCGCCGCCCCCCCCCCCGCCCCGGGAGCCCCTCCTCCCATCCCCCTTTCCGCGGCCTCCCATCGCCTCCCCGCCGTCAACAACGCAACGACCCAACCGTCCGCAACAGTGCACATCAGTGCATCAGGCCGTTCTTGAGCGGCGTCCGCGTGAAGTCCTGCGGCGTCGGGTGTCCACTCAGCGGGTGTCCACTCAGCGGGTGTCCACTCAGCGGGTGTCCACTCAGCGACCCCCCGTCGCCGTCGTCCAGTCGCAAGGCAGTCATCGGCACGTGTACGTCGCCGATCGTGTCGACAAGACTGCCGCGTCTGTACGTCAACGACTCGATCTTCTCGCTGTCGGCGCTCTTCTCCGAGTCCCGGCGAGAGGAGCAGTGACGCCCCAGCAGGCAGCCGCAGCAGCGGTGGCAGTGGCCATCAACGTAGAGCCACCGGCCGAGGCACCAGAGAGCGAGCAGAGCAAGCACGACGATCACCCCCACAGCCCACATGGGCAGCACGACGTGTCCTGTTGGTGGTTGGTGGGTGGTGGGTGGTGGTGGGTGGGTGGGGGGTGGCGGTGGTGGTGGATTGAACAGCCAGTAGCCAACACATGCATGCATATCATATATACATCATATATACATCATATATACATAATGTATACACCATGTTTACACCATATACACATCATATATACATCATATATACATCATATATACATCATATATAAATCATATATACCCATATATACACATATATACACCCATATGTACACCCGTATGTACACACATTCACACATATATACACACATATGCATACATACACACACATATACACATACATGCACACATGCATACACACGTCATATATAAACAGTATACACATACACACATATACACCCACATGCATGCATGTATGCACACATATATATATACAAATATATGCACACACATACACAAACACATACACAAACACATACACACATAAACACACATAAATACACACATACATACACACATACACACATATATCCACACATATATCCACACATACATACACAAATATATCCACACATGCAGACACATACATGCACACACCAAAAAAACAAGAACAAGGAAAGAAGAAAAAAACACAGGGTAGAAATAAGCTCACTTTTTTAAAAGAAACTTCTTTTGCTTTTTTTAAAGAAGTTTTCTTAACAAGGATTACTACAATTCAACAGCTCCTCAATTTAGAAGTGCAACATCTTTTTCTATAAGCAAGTGTTCCTTAAAAGGAGTAGAATAATTCAACAATTCTTCTATTTATGTCTAACTTCGTTTCTTAAAGGAACTGTTCTTAACAATGATAACTACAAGCCAACACTTCTTCAATTTAGAAGTCTCACCTCTTTGTTGTTTAAAGGAAGGTTTACTACCACAATTCTTCAATTTAGAAGGCCACCATTTCAGCTATTTCTAAATGAAGTTGTTAATACTTTTGTTAAAAGGAATTGTTCTTAACAATGATTATTACCACAATTCTTCAATTTAGAAATCTAAACATTTTTGAAGGACTTTTTCTGGTACATTTGTTAAAAAAAGGGACATTTTCTTAAGAAGAATTCCTACAATTGTTCAATGTAGAAGTCAAAACCTATTTTAGAGACAACATGTTGGTACTTTTTAATAGCAGGTTTTCTAAAGAAGTGTTCTATTACTTAATTTAAAGGACTTTTTCTTAAGAAGGATTGACACAATTTTTCAAATTAGAAATCAAAACTTTTTTAATTGAAGTTTTCTGATACCTTTTAAAAAGGATGCTTTCGTAAGGATTGTTACCAAAACATTCTTCAATTTACATATCTAAACTTCTTTTAAAGGAAATTTCCGGGTATATTTTTGTAGAATGAAAGTTTTCTTAAGAAGGATATTATAAAAGTTCTTCAAATTAGAAGTCTAAACAAACAAGTTTTTCTAATATTTGTTTACAGGAAATTCTTCTTAATAATGATTAGTACCAGGATTCCTCAATTTTGAAGGTCTTCATTTAATGTTGTTGTTATTGCTTCTCTTTTTTGGGGGAGGGGCGGGGAGGGGCGCGGGGTCTACGACTTTTGCTAGAGGTAAATGGGGGGGCGGGGTTGTTTGTTTGTTGGGGGGGGGGGCATTTATTTGAGGTACACAACGCACATTGAGATTTTCTTTTCTTTAATTTCCCCGAATAATCGTTTTTCTCCATTTTTTTCGCCCAAAATTTTCTTTTCCCCAATTATGTTCTCACAAATCATTTTCTCCCAATTCTGAATGATTTCCCCCCCCCCCCCCCGATTATTTTCTTTCCGATTTCCACCCACGCCCCGCGCACACATTCAATTCTGAATTATTCAAAATCATTTACCCTCCACCTACTTAAAGAACATCTGATTAATTTTTCCATTCCTCGACTCAATTATTTTTGTTAAACCGATTTATTTATTTATTTATCAAATGTCCACCAAGATGTTTGTTTCTTTTTGTTGGGATTAGGGGCTAGGGAGCTATTTGGTGAGCTGCTAAAAACAATAGCCCCCACTTATATATATATATATATACTTATTGCTAATCTTGATGCCATGCAGATGAAACATATTCGGCACAATGAAACCACAACACACCCTGCTTAAATTAAATTAGTCATCCATATCTACAATAACAACATGATCCATTCTGGGTACATTTGGAGTCTAAGAAGGATTATTACCAATATTCTTCAATTTACAAATTACTTATCGCCTAACTTTCTTTTATTGGACATTTTTCTTTATCCCAATTATGTTCTCAAATATTATCCACCCACATGCTGTAAAATGGAATCAAAAGAGAGCCAGTGGGGCAAGGGAGGGTAAGAGAGGGGAGGGTCACAGCTGAGATTTCCGAAATTGATAAGAGAAATGACAGTGGCTACACAGGAAACATGTGACCATTATAGTCTTCCTGCGATTCACACCTTCAGGTGTGACACATAACTAAGATTTCCGAAATTGATAAGAGAAATGACAATGGTTACACCACAAACATCTGAAGGGGCTGTCACATTAGGGTTTTTTGCGGGAGCGTATGGCGGCGTAAGCACGTTACGTCATATACGTCGGCATACGCCGTATACGCTACTCATACGCTACGCATACGCTACTCATACGCTACTCATACGCCGCCAGATGCCGCCAGATGCCGGCGTATGTGAAGCGTATGAGGCATACGCCGCCATACGCTTTCATAAATCCGTCCGTCCAAATATTTTTGTGCATGCTAAAAAAAACTCGACCTATGAGGGCGTATGGCCCATACTGTCAAAAAATGTCACAGCACGCTCCCATACGCTCCCATACGCTCCTCGTACGCTCCTCGTAGGTTCCACATACGCTCAAAACCACCCGAAAGGTCACCAAATGTCATCATAGGCCGGCACGCGCAGGACCTACGTAGGTTTTCAATACGCTCCCGCCATACGCCGTAATGTGACAGGGCCTTTACTGGTTTAATCTTACTGCTATTGACACCTTCAGGTGTGAAAATAAATAAACCCAGCATCTCAACTTCACCATTATCATTAGCACATTAGAACATTTCACTGATGCAACTTTCTAGTCATCTTCCACTTAGGCACAAATAAGCATATTAAGATGTGGAAGGGGGGGCGGGGGGGCAGGGGGACAGGGGGAGGGGTGGGAGGGGGGCAGGGGGACAGGGGGGGCCAGGAGGGGTAGTAGGGAGAGTGTCAAGGACAGGCCCAGAGGGTTGAGGCAGTTGGTTCTCAAATTGGAATACAAGGGGGGGGGGGGGCGGCATTGAGAGGGTTGGATGGTTGTTGGAGTTTGACATCCTTGCAACACCTAAGGTCATATCAGGACGGGTACCTACAGACTTGCGACAGTGCGCACTCATAGTAACTTTATAGTGATGCCCCACTGGGAAATCAGGTGACCAGCACCATGACCCCATATCATACTCAGTCACATTATCCTGATTCTGAGGAAACCAGTCCTTGCCCTATCCTATTAATGCTGAGCGTCAAGCTAGGTAGCAACAGGTGTCAATTATGTAAGTCCTCGGTTTGAGCCGGGCGGGATTCAGATACCCGAC
The DNA here is from genome assembly GCA_030323885.1 of Branchipolynoe longqiensis. Classification (NCBI taxonomy): domain Eukaryota; kingdom Metazoa; phylum Annelida; class Polychaeta; order Phyllodocida; family Polynoidae; genus Branchipolynoe; species Branchipolynoe longqiensis. The sequence continues at coordinate 45,973,866 of CM059203.1, read as the reverse complement.
TTTCCTCGTAGGAAGTTACCTGCGCTCTTTCCAATTGAGCCACTGCATCCAGGCACTAATATTGATGTTCTTGCCAGCAACAAGCGCAGATAGCAGACAAAATGTATTTACAAACCTTGGTTATTTTGAGAACAACAGAGGCCATGGCGTGCTGCAAACAGTTTGGAAGACACATTGAAACGTGGAAAGCTAATCCCTTTAATGCTATAGCTGCAGCGGCAGAATCATCTATAATACCAAACGGTGGTTAAACTTTAGGGTCATTCTGATCACTACTCCTCTGTGAATCGGTGCAGACAACGTGCATTATCGTACTCCACTGATGCTTTGCCATAGTAGTGGTAATAATAACATTGTTTTGTCGTGCCTACCATACACATTTCATATTTATTTTGATGGTACTTTATACTAACTTTGGTCACTTCGAACAAAGTGGCATCCATTTTGAGTCATGTAACTGCGAGTGTTGTTAACTGCGCCATTAGATAGCGCCACCGATATGGTTTACCGATTAATGGTGCAGATGGATTCCACTAGATGACACTATATTGAAACGGGACCGCGCATGAGTCCGAAATATAGCAGAGAATATAGATCTATCTATATACACGGTCTCTGAATATAGGCAGAGACCGTGAATATATCTATAATGACAGTTCAACAGAATATCGGTCATGGGATTGATGCAGAGCCTAGCTTTAGCCAATGCATAGCACAGGATAAAGCTAGTAGTAAATAAACCATAATCTGTCATTGCTTGGACATAGCTGACATCATGACCTGGACATTCATAACCAATGCTAAGTGGTGACGCACACCTTTGTGCTTCATCTATTGGAGATCATGATGCTCCAGTGTATGCTGAGGATGCGGATATTATTCTGAGGGCCTAATTTACATAATTATTGCTCTGACTGATGATAGCCTCGCTTCCTCCCCTTATGTCCATCATTATCTCAGTTGGACATTTAAAAAAAAAAAAAAGTTTGGTACATTAGTTGATTAAGCAGAGGAAATTTCAATTGCAGACTATTCGTCTTCCTCATTCCACTGCTCCTGGCCCTATCCTACTGGTGACATGTGCCAGGCTCAGTAGTAACAAGTATTAATTTGTTACGTCATTTGATTGACTCGGCCAGGGTTCAAAAACAGGATATGTAGAAGGAAATGTAGGTAAGTATTGGTTTAAAAGATTGCATGGTTTCATCGGACTATGCAGCCATAAGGATGTACAGATATTTTACTTTTTGTTTTGAATACATTTCAATTAAGCAGATTAAGGAAGTCTACTAGAATGTCCTTGATGGGGAGATGAGGAGAGGTGGGGAGAGGAGGTGGGTGATGTGGAGGGAAGGTGGGGAGGGGCCAATTAAGGCTGAAGGGTGGCTACTTTGTACCTAAGGTAACAATGAGTAGAACACTGCTGGTGCTGATGCTGCACCTCTCTTGACGCAGGGTTTCTGGCGACAAGTCTCCAAAATCCAAACCTTTTTTTTTCTTCATGCAAAACACATTAGTGACAACATGGAACAACTGACTCAATTTTAATCCAGTCTACGTCAAACTTTATTGTTGGTTGGGTTGTTTATTTTTGTTTCTGTTTGTTTAAATAGTTTTTTGTTTAGTTTTTTTTGCTTGTTTCTTCAAATGAGTAAAAGGTGCCCAGACGGGTTGAGATGAGATTCAACGCAAAACTGGGTTTAATCAGAATGAGAATAGAAAAACTCACAGATGTATAAATATAACTGAATGGGTTTGAAGGAGTATTTGAGTTTGTGTAGTTGTTCCATTTTTAATAAATACATGTATATAGGTGATTTCACAATTGTCTTGTATCGATTTGAGTAGTGGTATATAATAGATCTGATGTTTGCAAATAAACAACAATGTTTGGATAACATTTTCTCCCATTAATAAATACATTTATAGTAAGTGATTTCACAGTTGTCTTGTATTGATGTGCGTGGTAGTATATCAAACAAAAACTGCTTGAATAACATTTTCTCCCTGGTGTTGATATAAAGCGAATAACACAGCCAGCAGCGCAAACCATGTTGGATGGTAGTTTAATGGATGCGGCTCATGGCTTCGGTGGAAAACATTTAGCCAAAAGCGGCCATGGAAAGTTGTAAACATTTTCACGGTTGTACAAAGCGTATGACAGTGGGGAGGTGACGTGTCCGTCAAGTATGACTTTTATCGTTTAATGAAATGTTGATACCCGCTTAAAAAAACACCAGCCATATGGTAAAATGTTGATGTGTACTATATTTTAGGGGGGCGGCGGGTCTCTGAGAAAAGTAGTACTCTTCGTATGACCGTTAAAATGTTGACAACAATGGATCGCCCCTCACGTATGTGTATGTATATGACAACGTACAACATCAATTATGTATAACAAAGTACCAAAGTGGAAATATCACCATTGCACCAGTGTCACCCACAGTTTGTCTTATTGCTAAGCGAAGTCTGGAAAGACGCTTCACTGAAAAACTGTAAAGCCTGCCTCATACTAATCAACAATATGACATGGACACCAGAAATCATTGATTTGGGTTCTACAACTTCCAGATTCAGCACATAAACACACACAAATTAATAATTAAGTAGCTATGGACAATTGGTGTGGATGGAGGTTGGGGAATTAAGACCCAACAAAAATAATGTATCTATTATTTTAAATGATCCAAGGGAAAGATTGTTTGGTTGTTGGAGTTTTACATCTTGGCAACATCTAAGGTCATATCAAGACGGGTACCGACTTGTGACAGTGCACACTCATGGTCACTTTATAGTGCTGCCCCACTGGGAGACCAGGCCGCCAGTCCCACAAACTGATATCCCACTCAGTCATAATTGGCCTATCCTGACACTGAGCTAACCAGTCCTTGCCCCATCCTATTAATGCTGAGCGCCAGGCTAGGAAGCGGCAAGTATCAATTTTATAAGTCATTGGATTGACTCTACATTTTTAGGTCATTGTTTTGACTCGACCAGGGTTCTACCCACAAACCCATGGGTTCTGATCTCCCCATCTCCCAAAACAGGAGACCAACGCTCAACTCATTCGGCCACCCAGTCTGGTGTATCGGATAAGCACCTTGACAAATACTTTCTCTTGAATGCAATAAAATGGCATGACTTGCTCCAGGTTGAAGCCGCTTCTATGTTTGGGAAATCCTAAAAGTGTGTGTGTATATAATATATACAGTAAAACCTCTCTAACCGACGACCTCCACAGATCGACCACTCCCCTATATCGATCGCTTTATTTGCGTCCCAACAACACCATTTTAACCATATTCTAACTCCCTGAACCGACCCCCTGACTAAATGGACCACTTAAAGTTGATCCCAAGCTTGGTCAACTGAGATAGGTTTTACTGTATATTTTGTTGTTATCTCTAGCAGAAACATGTGTATGTATAAATGTATATAATGTTTTTGTTATATATAGCAAAAGCATATATATATATATGTATGTATGTTGTTATATATAACAACATATACATATACACATAATTATATGTTTTGTTATATATAACAAAATGCTTTATTTATATATGTTTCTCTTATATATAACAGAACATAAATCTGTATATATATATATATGGATCGTTCTCAGAAACTGTGTACCACTGTGTTTCATCAGTTAGCCAAATAATGTGGGAGATAGTTTAGATCAAAAGTAAATGTTAATATTGTGTATTATGTATCTTATTGGGATGGATGTAGCTAAATACATAGAAAATTACATCACTAATTTGTGACATTGTCAACAGCATTGAAAATAAAGTGTCACAAACTTAATGAAAACCTCTGAACAACAGCTCATTTCACTTCAAATGGTCATATACAATGTCTTCATTAAGTTGAAGACATTTATTTCTAAAAAAAAAATTTAAATGATGAAATAGTTAACATTTTCTGGAGTCATTAACATCGTAACATTTCGTTTCCACTTGCAAGTACTATGAAACTCTGTATCAAACACTGAGTACAGATACAGTACAGGAACTATTTTCACCATTTGACACTATGCATGGACCCAGTTATGGTATAGTAAAAGATAAATCCTGAAATTGCCCCTAAACATTGAAATTTGAGCCGAACATTTGTGTAAAATTGTTGTTTCCACTTTGTTACTCTGCTAATCTGTTACTCTGCTAATATTTTCTTGCTTTTCTCTTTAATATTCACAAATAAGACAAAACCATAGCAATGAGGTTTCAAATTATTATTACTACTGTTTATAAAGCAAGTGGCATGTGAAATGTCCTAAAAATGTCAAGTTTTGTGTGGAAAATATTTGATTTTGGAGTCAGATTGGTTTCCATGCTATACTGCTATTTATTGGGTGTGAGCATCATTTGACCTACTTAAAAATGCCAGAATATGTTTATTTTCAATTATTCAGATGCAAAAGGACATACACATTGAGGAAACTTGCTTATAGGACTTTGGCAGCATTTTGATTTTCTGGTACTGATGTCACACTATTGGTACACAACTTCTGAGAACGACCCATATATTTGTGTTATATATAGCAAAAACATATAATGGTCACAAGTCGGTACCCGTCCTGATGTGACCTTAGATGTTGCCAGGATGTAAAACTCCATCAACCAACCAACCATCGTGTTCAGGTGGTTGTGTGATTACTTCATTTTGAGAGTCAGAAGAAAGCAGACACTTTGGTTACAGGCTCATCATGATCATCACCACCATCATCACCGTCATCATCATCATCACACATACTAATAAGCATCCTACCAGTGACTAATTCCTTAGTGGTTGTTGGGGCAGGGTTTTGGACATCATTTCTTTTCCCTCAATATCTTTATTGAGTTGTCAACAGGTTGAGGAAACGACTGCATTTCACAACGACCCTTTTCAATTGTGAGATTTGTCAGAGCCTTACAAATCCTGACCTTACTATAAAAACGGTTCTATCTGACAAAGTGACTGAATTGGTGTTATGGATGTAAAGATGGTCTATCTACAAAAGGCTATCATGCAGCTACATAACTGTTTCTCAACTAGTATTTTTCACTGAGACATATTAAAAATAACATTGTTCTATCTGCTTTGCTATCATGCCGTTACACAGGTTCAGTCCTCATTATCTCGAAACCACTATTTTGTCAGACAGAACGTTTTATAGTAAGGTCGCAAAATCTCAAGGTAACCATGACATGAGCGGATTATATTTCAAGGTGAGTTCTCAGCTGTCGATGGCCACCCTTATCAATTATCCTAACAGTTAGAGAAAGCCAGGAACTACATTATGGTCAAGAATGTGGCGTGGTGGCTGACATTTTTGTTATTACCCGGAAAATTCTTTTACAAGAGTAAATAATAAATATTGGAATTAAATCCATGAAATCATCCAATTGAATTTACTCTGAGTTGATTCGTCATACCAGTGAGAACTTTAATTGTCATAGTGATACGATACCAACATTCGCTCCTCACTAATATATATGGGTGCCATTATTCATTGTTCTCTAATAGAAACCAACTTAGACGACATCGCTTTATTTAGTTTAGAGGAGGTACCGGCAGTACTTAAATAACACTGGAAGAAAGTATGAAAATAATGAAAAATTGCTCGTTTTTAAGTGGGTGTATGTTCAAAGTAAAATACCCAGAAAGTACTGTGAATGAACTACAGCGTTACTCTATATTTTTATAACAAAAGTACTTGGGCTGTATATTAAGACAACACACCAAAAGCCACTTTATTATACGCCCCTTTGCTAATTAGCACATTCTTTTGAATCACATTAATACGAAACAAGCACCAAAGCATGTGGTTTTGTTTCACTCAGTGCTGAATCACCATTGGTATTGCAGTATTGCAGTACCTACCTGCTAAAATACCTCAGGAGTTTGACGCCCCTGCCTTGCAAAGTTATAAACCACTGCCTTGTGGTGTACAGGTACTTGATAGAACCAAAGGCTAAGGGAGCAAACCCTAACAGAAAACCATGCTTCCATGGCAGCATTAAGGGCGGTGATGAATGGAACTCCCAACATCTTCCGACCAGCCACTGCAGGGACTAATAGTTTGCGCCTGTCTTGATGTGTTCTTGCCGGTGTGAGACCTCTATTTGCTCCCCGAGAGAGTGCCGCCGGTAACTTGCAAAAGCCAGCAGCACTTCAACACTTTGCGAGCAGCTTTTATGAAATGCACAACCGCACAAAATAGCGGTGCTTAAGAAATAAAAGCAGTCTTTGTCGCATTGCGACCGACAGCATGATGATGATGATGACACAGGGTAGTAATAGATCACATTAGACAGACCACTAAATGAGCTTTAATTTGATGTAGATATACATATATTGAAAACAATATCAAATTATGTTGAACAAAAAAAAGCACACCTCATGTTTCATTCAGTGTTAAAGGCAAATGCTATTCAAGTAAATACAAATAATCTAAAAATATGAATATCTTGAGAAGTAAACAAGATAGAACCAAACTGTGTTTTGTGTTATTCTGCCTTTAACTAGCACTGTGTGATTAACCCTAATTAACTTCCCAGTTAAAAGATTGAAAAAATGACTGCCGGTACCTATTTAGAGACGTGTCTATGGGGTAACATTGACAAAGCTGCCATTCGCCTGATGCCAGATCTCCTCACTAGCAGCAAATTCGGTGTTTCAAATGTAGGGCAGGAATAGATGATTTCCACCGCCGACCCACCTTCTCACCGTAACTAAAGAACTAATGCTTTCTGTAGCAGTTCACTGCGCATGCTCATTGGCACAGGTCTATCATCACAGTGATCCAGTACTAGTTTGGTACACCTGGATTCGGATGTCTACAGCACCTCATCTTTCCAGGTGGTCACTCATCCAAGTACTGACTAGGCTCAACTATTACTTACCCACTACTGATTAGGTAGACAATAAGCCTGTATTAGGATGTCAATAGTACCTTGTATACCCAGGTGGTCACCCATCCAAGTACTGATGAGACTCAACTATTACTTATCCACTACTGATTTAGTAGGTCATAAGCCTGTATCAGAATGTCTCCAGCACCTCGTATTCCCAGGTGGTCACCCATCCAAGTACTGACGAGACTTAACTAATACTTATCCACTACTGATTTGGTAGACTATGCGCCTGTATCAGGATGTATACAGCACCTCGTATTCCCAGGTGGTCACCCATCCAAGTACTGAAGAGACTTAACTAATACTTATCCACTAGTGATTTGGTAGACTATGCGCCTGTATCAGGATGTCTACAGGACCTCATATGACCAGGTGGTCACCCATCCAAGTACATATGAGACTCAACTATTACTTATCCAGTACTGATTTGGTAGACAAGATGCCTGCATCAGGATATAAATATCACTTCCTACTTCCTACTTCCTGCTGGTCGCCCGTCCAAGGCTAGACGAGACTCAACATTGCGTAAAGTTGCATAGTCCAATGGATTTTGAATTTTGACCTTATTTCTTTTACATAAATACACCAGGTTGACTATTGTAACCCCATTCATTAATCCAAAGTAGCTTTAATTGAAAAATCGCTAATTTTGGAGCAATTTGAGCTGAAAGAACCCAAATTAATTTCGGGAAGCTTGCCAAAACTCCTGTAGTTATAAGACAGATTATCATCTGGAATTATTACACCGGAAAAGTTATTAATCTTTCCCCCTCAGAGTTCTTGGCGGGAATAATGACCTTAGGTGACCTTAGAGGTAATTATTGCTGACCTTAGTAACCTCAGTTCTCAGTCACCTTTGTATTGTATTCCCAGAAATAATTGGTAATGTGTCAGTTGAATGATAACTCATGATATACGACTTGTAGTGTGGTCCTCTTAGAATGAGTGCAATACTAATGAAATCATGAGATTGCCCTAATTGCCTCACTGATTATTCTGTACATGCTGTCCCAAACCATTAGGAATGCAGGTATTGCAGGTATAGCAATACCTCAAGGAGTTTAAAGCACCTGCCCTGCAGAGTTGTAAACCACTGCCTTGTGGTGCAGGTTCTTGACAGAACCGAAGGCTAAGGGATCAAACCCTAAACAGAAAACCATGTCACTGTGGCAGCATTAATGGCGGTTGATGTATACAACTCCCAACATCTCCCAACCAGCCACTGCAGGGACAAATAATTTTGCACCTGTCTTGACATGTTCTTGCCGGTGTGAAACATCTATTTGCTCCCCAAGAGAGTGCCGCTGGTAACTTGCAAAAGCCAGCAGCACTTGAACACTTTTGCAGGCAGCTTTCATGAAATGTTTAAATGGGGAGCGGCAGTCAAGTAATGAAAGCAGTCTTTGTCGCATCACGACCGACAGCACGATGACGACCTAACTTTGATACATAGAATCAAATGTAGGTAAGCTTTGCGTTAGAAAAAAACTAAAATTCATCGGACCATGCAACTTTAACATAGATGATCGATCAAGAACCAATATTTCCAATGAAATATTTGCCACATTCAAAGAGGAAGGAGATTGAAGAAGATTAAGTTATGGCCAATATATTGTCAACTTAGGTACCGCAAAAAAAAACCAACAAATATCCCATATGTGGGATACAAAGATTTCGGATGGAATGGTGGCACGGAAGAAGGAAGCACTCAGCTGTGGGTGGAGGGGAGTGATAGGGAGAGTGGGGAAGTTGTGGATAAGCCATGGGTTAAGGAAACTGCCAGAAGGTGGCAGCACTGTCCCCATCTAGGCTCTGAATGTCCAATGTCAGCGCTAACTTGACGGATGTTAATATCAATGTTTGCGTTGCTGGGTAGTAAATGGGTTAAAGGTACATCTCTGAATGCTGACCGTGAAATACAGCTGCTTACTGAACCTGGGCAACCTAGCACTAATACATATATTATTTGAGGTATAAGAATTATACGAATATAAATTTGCGGAGGAATAGTTAAGCGTTCCCGATTACTCTGATATGTATTAATATATTATTTTGTTTACCCGATTTATTATGTGTTATTTATTACTATTCTATTTCGAATCCCTTTCCCCGCCCATTCCTGCATTCCGGCTGGACGCCTTTGGTTCTCGTCCGCCACGTCACGGGTGATCAGACTGCCTGTGAGCTCCACAGTCTTTTCCGAAATTCTTTTTATATATTACATATATTACATACATTATATCTATGTATGAACGAAATAAGTGCATTGAATATATATATTGCACCTCTACATATATATATAATATTTAAAATATATAATATATATAACTATATATATAATATATAATGTATATAATGTATAAAATATCTAATATATATATAATATGTAATATATATAATATATATGATATATATAACACATATAGAATATATAATAAGTAATATATATATATATTATATGTAGAGCTGTATTACAACATCTCCCGACCAGCCACTGCAGGGACAAATAGTTTTGCGCCTGTCTGGACATCTTCTTGCCAGTGTGACACCTCTATTTGCTCCCCGAGAGAGTGCCGCTGGTAACTTCCAAAAGCCAGCAGCACTTCAACACTTTTGCAGGCAGGTTTAATGAAATGTAAAAGTGACAAATAGGAAATACTCGAACGGACGGGGCTGCCCTCGATGGAAGATCTTCTGATCAAAAAGAATCTCCGGTGGACTGGACACCTCATGAGGATTCCATCAGACAGGCTACCAAAGCAGATCCTCTACTTGCAACTGTCTTCTGGTTACAGAAAGAGAGGGCCCCCTCGTTTCCGGTTCAAGGATACCATCAAGAGAAACCTGAAGCTGAGAGACATTAAGACCGACTCATGGACATCACTCTCACAGCAGAGAGTTAAATGGAGAGCGATGGTCAAGTAATGAAAGCAGTCTTTGTCACATTGCGACTGACAGCATGATGATGATGAGAGGTGCAATGCCTGGCTTTGGATCATTACATATATATACATGATGTAGAATGTATTATGCGAGTATAAAGTTGCGGAAGGGAATTGTTTGTTTATAATGTACTGAGTATTCTATAGTACGTCTCCTCACCCTCACGCCTGTGTCTGGTGGTACCAACAGTGGCTCCATGTCTGTAACAGGCAAGACATACTGCTGGCAGTCACACTGAAGGACTATATGCATATATATATATATATATACACACATATAGATATATATATAATGAGTTTTTCTCTGAAACTGGGCACCACATATTTGGTTTCCACGTTACGTTTGGTTCTTCTTATTTTTTTCTAAATAAAGTCAAATAATTCTTGTTGCATCTGTGTGTTAACTATGCTAGCAATACAACATGTATTTAAGATATCCCACAAATTGTATTAACAGTATGCTTGTATGGTTCTGTGCTAAATTGAAAGCGTGAAAATTTACACCAAAACTTACACCAACTGTTTTTTCCAACTTTTTTCCGACTGTTTTCTTGTAAGATATAATTGTGGTTGCCTAACTGTAATTAATAAATTCTTGTTTGAATGTGTTGTATGTCCTGCCGTTGCATAGTTTGATAGTTTTGAGTTTGTGTCAATTTCAAGGATAAATATATTAAATTGATCGTTATAACCTACCTTGCGTTAGTTTGAAATAACTTTGTTTAAATGGTTAACTTTTCAGATATTTGAAATGCAAACATGCTAATTTAATTTTGGGAAGTATGCCAAAACTATATAGCACCATAGACTTCTACAGTAATAGGTTCTATTAAATTGACTCAGTGTTCCCTTCTATGTGTCAGCAAATGCTTAAAAGTGCATCTGTATTTAGGTGAGATATGAAGAAGCAAATCAAGACAATTACTTTAACTTTGAAAATCTGATGCTTCATCGGACTATGCAGCTTTAAAATGATATTCTGAATATGCATTTGATTTCCATATTACATGAGTGATTTTATCGAACAACTCAATCTGTGAAAGAGCAAAATCAAAAAGTGAAATAGCTCCTTTTTTCCAACTGTGACATATGTAGCACGTGCTAAACCTTCATATGAACATGGATTCTGCTATTATTTGGAGTGCTTTCTGCTATCATTTGGAATGTTTTCACTGTTGGTTTCCATGTCACATAAGTGGTGCACAGTTTCAGAGACTCAACCCGTATATTGTAGGGATACATTGGTTCAGCCATCTTGGAAGGAATCCTGGACACTTGTGGTAATTTTGAGGGCAGGTGGGCGGGTTGAATATTTACAGAAGCCTGTGATACAAATCCACTAATGACGCTCAGCGAGAGTGAGTGCGTAAATAAATGGATCGTTCTCTGAAACTGTGTACAACTTTTATGACATGGAAACCAAAAGTGAAAACATTCCAAATAATAGCAGACTTCATGTTCATAATGAAGGTTTATATGATGTGCAAAATGTCAGAGTTGAAATTCTTTTTCACTTTTTGATTTTGGTCTTACACAAATTGAGAAAACCATTAAAATTAATCATGTAACATCCATAACATCATGTTAGCACATATCTATGACATCATTTTAATGCACAAAACCAATTGAAACTAGATTTGATTGATTACAGTTAAGCAAAAAAGATTGTGTCTTACGAGAAAAAGTGGGCGGAAAACCGACGTTTGGATAAATATAGGGCGTCAATATGCAAATTTTCATATTTTCACTTTAGCACAAAACCAAATAAGCATATTTCAGATACATTTTGTGGGATAGATTAAATACATGTAGTATTGCTATCGTACTTACTACACAGAGTCAATGATAACTAGTTGACTTATTACTCCCCAAAACGAAGGCAAAATCGTTAACAATGTAACATGGAAAGCAAATATGTAGTACACAGTTTCTGAGATTGACCCAGATATGATTGTGGTGTGTGTCACCATCCAGACCTATTTTCTCAGAACATAAGGAGCTCGTAATTGTACAATATATGGAACCCACTGCACATCAGTTGAGAATATGATTTGAATCAAGTTGATTAGCGAATAGGAATCCAGTTTTCTAAATTCCAGTCGGACTGTTCAGCGACCCAATTTAAAAAGAAATTAAATTGTGACTGTGTATTTTGTTGTTGTCGGTACATTAGTTGATTAAGCAGGGGAAATTTCAATCACGGACGATTGGTCTTCCTCATTCCACTGCTCCTTGCCCTATCCTAATAATGCCAAGCGCCTGGTTAGGAAGCGACAAGTATACATTTTTGAGTCATCGGCTTGACTCGACCAGGGTTTGAATCTGTGGGTATTTATGCTGCCCATAACGGTTAAGTCAAATGACTTGTTTTCACCGCTAGGCAGTAATAGTATTTTGGTTCTGCTTGTTTTGGCACTTTCAGTTGTTGTGTATCTATCTACTGCATGCATTCTTTCTGTGTTTGTAAGTATTCTCCCACATTTCCCAACCCTCTGTGAGCTTGTCAGTTCTACAATCGGTTAGTCGTTTGTCTACCTATAGTTACGTTCCCTGACTGCCTTCACCTTGTTGTGTTTGTGGTCATTAGTTTTTGGTTTTAAAGTTTAAACTTTACCTCATGGGTGTATCATGCCTGGCATTTATTACCCGCCAAGAGTTGTATTTAATTGTGAGTGAGTAAAGTAAAGTCATTAACAATGTAACGTGGAAACCAAATATTTGGTTCAGTGTCTGAGAACAACCCACATACATATATATATATATATATATATATATATATATATAAATATGTATCATAACATTTATTATGTGGATATAAATAACGGCAGCCCCTTAATGTTTCTCTCAAACCACCTTAACCTCCATATTATTCACTGCGGAGCCGGCATTCTCTCCTCCCCGCCTTCTCTACACCATGAGCCAACTGTCACTCTGCTCACTTTCAAGTGTATATGTGCTCTATAAACTATTATGGGAATATAAACAGGGACACTATTTATCTTCAGTTCCCTATGTAATAGTATATTCATTGTATCCTATCTAACTGGCCCTGTGTAGTACAGCATTGGCCACACTGGCGCCACCTGTAAGGGACTCTAAGCACTGTATGCCAGCTGCGTCTGGTCATTATCACCTATTGACCAATTTCACTTTCAAGTATATATATACATAGCGTGTCGCTACCTAGCCTGGCGCTCGCCATTATCAGAATAGGGCAAGGAGGTGTGGAATGAGGAAGACTAATTGTCTGCGATTGAAGATTTCCATCTTGATCAACTAATGTACAAACAAATGACTATATCTATATATATTAACATATATCGATACACATAGATCTCCCCATTGAAGAGAATCAAGTCAATTTCTCAACTGTTGAACGATTAAAAACAAGTTTGGGCCGTGAATGTACAATTTGCTGATATGAATATATATCCATTCGATTAGATCAGATTAGATTAGAGTGTTTGAGCTGTATGCTCAGGCAAAGTCGAAGACTCCACCGTCACGGCCCACTACATGTGGTGAGGATACGCTGTTCAGTTTTGTTGTGTGCAGCAATGAATTTGAATCTGCTGGTGTTTGCTGAGTGTATCCTGGAATCTGTGGTTCATTTGGTATTGCTGTTAACATATGTTATTCGCTAACATATGTGTTCTGGATTGACACATATTAGTGGTGGTTTGAGTGATTGCTTTTTCTGCTGTGTGGAGGTATTTCTAAAGCCTGCTAGACACCTGTTGTGTGGATGTATTAGTAATGCCCATCAGACACCAACCGACAGTGGCTGTGAACCTGTGGGATTCTCCCTAGTCCTTTAAAATGAAATAAAACATCTTTTAAACAAGAAGAGGTCATGGCCTATTGATAACAACAAATTGGGGGGTTGGGGGTGTGTGTGCTTACAAAGATCTCGCGGTGTCTGCAACATTTGTGAGGTTGGTATCTGACAGGCTTTAAACTAATATTGAAGGGTTATATTTGAAATGACACCAAGACAAAACAATATTGAAGTTCCAGCACACCCATGAAGCTGCCAGGGTTTACTACAGGTGACACAGCCTAGCTGCGGCAGAGGCTAAACAGGATTCTAGATTTCTTCGCAGTCAACAGCTGAACCTGTTTCGCTGACCGCATACTGGACGCAGTGGTTGAATCCGTAAATCCACAGGATTTCCATGTGAACGATTGGGAGTTGGAAAACCTGGCCGGGTCAAATTGATGACTTACCAAATTGATACTTGTCGCTACCTAAGCCTGGCGCTCGGCATTAATAGCATAGGGCAAGGACTGGTTCACTAAGTGTCAGGATAATGTGACTGAGTGGGGATTTGGGTCATTGATCCAGTGGCCTGGTCTATCACATTGGGTAGCCATATATCGTCGCCATGAATATGCACTGTCACAAGTCGGTACGCGTCTTAATATGAAGAGCTTAACCATTAAACGCCAATCCTAAAAATGTAATTAAAATAAAAGATTAGTATCTGGAGGTAATTTTAATTCTCACTATTTCCATTTTCTTTCTTATGAACTGATGAACAAGAACAAGAAAATAGGAATGTTAAAAAAATGAAATTTTTGAAGGTCCAATTCCAATGTTTATCTGATTTCTTTTATTGGCGTTTACGGGTTTTGTGCGTGAACTCTTCATATGACTTTATATCTTGCTGGGAGGTAAAACCCCAACAAACCTTGATGGGCTGATGAAGGTCTGTCTACAATTACTTTGGGATTGGTGGAACCCTTTGCCAAGTGCAGACGGTCTGTCTACAATGACTTTGGGATCAGTGGAACCCTTTGCCAAGTGCAGAAGGACTGTCTACAATGACTTTGGGATTGGTTGAACCCTTTGCCAACTGCAGAAGGTCTGTCTACAATGACTTTGGGATCGGTGGAACTGTTTGCCAAGTGCAGAAGCTCTGTCTACAATGACTTTGGGATTGGTAGAACCCTTTGCCAAGTGCAGAATGTCTGTCTACAATGACTTTGGGATCGGTGGAACCCTTTGCCATGTGCAGACAGTTTGTTTCAATAAACAAACATTCTCTGTTTCATTCTATTACTCCTGAATGCGATCCACCTACTATACCAGGACAACATTGGTCTGTATACAGAGGTGTCCGTTAACGAAAAGTACTGTTTGTTGGGGTTTCACATCCTAGCAATATATAGATAGGATAAGTACTTATCGATATATAAAGGGCGGAGCGGCCTATCCTCCGGTATTGTTTATATTATCTACTGCGCAGTAGCCAACCCCGTGTGTGTGGAAATTGAATTGGTTTGGCCTAAACCTTGTGCGCCAACGAAAAGTAAGTTGGCTTGGCCTAATTGGGTCTCATGACCGCCTGCTACTGCAGCGCCACTTTGTGCTCGTGGCCTGCGCCCCTCTGTTTGGCCAGTGCGCACCTGCTTTTCAGACCAGGCCACCAGAACCATGACCTAATATCCCACAGTCACATTATCCTGACACTGAACTATCCAGTCCTTACCCTATCCTAATAATGCCGAGGGCCAGGTTAGGTAGCATCAAGTATCAATTTTGTAAGTCAATAGTTTGACCTGGTTGGGATTTATAACTCCTGACTTTCAACACAGGAAGCGAATACTCTACCAATTCGGCTACCACATCCCAGTCAAAGATTCCGCTATACATGTACAACGCTATACATGTAGAGTAGAATCCTTGTTTGAGGTTACAATAGGATGACGTCACCCACAGCCGAAAGCCGCTCTAAGCTGTGTCGACTGTACAAGTGTCCTGTCTGCGTAGTAGTAGTAGATTGCATAGCATTAGAGACATCCGGCATACATTGCAATGACCTACATCTCAACACCAACTGTCTACTGATAGAACAACACTGAGATTAATGCGGTCAAGCCAAACAATGTTGATTCTCTATACATGAGTCAGCAGAAACGAAACGCATTGTTAAAGGCAGTCAAGCAAAACATGATCGCAACTAGGAGTTCATTTACCGAAAGCAACACTAGTGGTTAGTATAATTATTATACAGTCCATGCACATACACATACACATATCGTAAAGGATGGTTTGGGCTGCGGATTCTAGACAGCAACCCTGATCAGTGCTGATTTGTGTGAAGCATATAATGATTTATGCACATGTATTTATGTATATATACATATATATACATGTATATGCATATATATATTTATATATGTGCTCTATAATCACAGGTGGCACCATAGTGGCAGAAGCAGGAACTAAGTCCTATGACAGTAGGATAGTAGGTAATAAATAATATATAGAGGAGAACTGATAAGTGGTAGTGTCCTTGTTTATATTCCCATAATAGATTATAGAGTACATATATAAATATAGACACAGGGTTAGTTAGATATATAAAAATAGATAGACACACCCAACCTAGTTGATATTTTTATTAACTCCTTCCATATATCTAGTTACTGGTTGTACAGTTGCATAGATAGTCTACGCAGTGGAAAGGAATGCTTTTTTATATTGTGTAATCCGCTGCAACTTTCCAAATTTGTAATGAAAGCTTAAAGTCACCCGGTATAATCAACTGAGGTGAGAAACAAACTCGGAATGCAATATATGAATGACGTCATGAGTGTGATTCCATCATCATGCGACCTGATATGGTTCCCAAACATGACTAAATATGGGTCCCCACAGACAGGGGAATAACAGGGTACCCCCTTTCGGCTGCACTAGCCATCATGACACTCTCCCTCCACATATTCAGTTACACAAACTATAAAGGTGTGCTTGGAGAGCATTTGTCGGAGTCCGGTTCCAGTCTCAGCAGCATATACTGGGTCCGTTTAAAATTGCGTAATCCGACATTTTTGATTTTTGTTGGGGCCAAATTTCTTAGATACACAGATAAGGGTGTGAACTGTGTACTGCCTTACATTCGGTTAAACCGTCCTAATATGATCTTAGATGTTGTCAGGACGTGAAACTCCAACAACCAATCATCCATTAGGTTAAACTTAAAGTAACCTCTATCAATTAGTATCATGATTGGCTAAAATTGGAGATATCTGAAGCAAAAATAAATTATGAAAAAATAAATTATGCAAAAATAAATTATTGTAGCACAGTAGCACCAAAATTAGAGCTACACTGGCACCTTTGCTTCCCTTAGTGTTGCCTCCTGAACTGCAGAGGTGGCAGGTTCTAGTAGTTTCTATTAAATGTTCTATTATATTGGTTCCAATATTAATTCTTTGCAGCAGGAAAATGCTTAATAAACGCACCAGTGTACACTAGAGGTGTAGGACCAAATTTACACAATTGTGTTGGTTTTCTCCAACAACAAAAATTGCATCTTTTCATCGGATTACGCAACTTTGGCAGCAATGTGAAATGAGGAGAGTGGGTGGGTGGTAGATAAAAGATTCATGAAAAACAACCCATTAGAAAAAGTGGCGAAAGGATGGGTAAATTAAATGAGCAGATAACTTCTTAATTTAAGAAGCAAATTATTTTCTTCCTATTCATATTCATATATACCTGCTACTTTTGAGTTGAAAAATTATAATAAAACATGTAGTTTAATGGACTTAAAAACTGAAATCGACAGCGTGTGGTCGCCATTTTGTCTTTTAGTATTCTCTCCCATTTCACCAATTCTGTGCCGATATAAGTAGCCATTAGATACTGGAACCAGGAATTCCGGTTCATGTTCCGTACTAAAGCAATTTTCGTCCGTATTTAGACTATGTTGCCATTCATCCCTACTCGGCGTAGGGGTGAATCTTTTATCTAGGTGGGGTGGGTGGGTGAATGTGTGCACTTACCAAACGAGCAGTTGAGCTTGGACGTCTTCTTAACTAGCTGTCTGAAGACGCCTTGTATGAAGTTGCGGTACCAGCTGCCAGCATCCTTCCCGCTACATTTACTCGTGATGAAGTCTTCTGAACACAGCAGGTACTTGTCCATCATCCTGAGTGAGGTCACATGGGAGGATGACACAGTTAAAGTTGCATTGTCCGATGACTTTGGAATTTTTCCCTTATTTTTGTTAATGGATAAATATAATAATAATAATATTAATAACAATAATAATGATAATAATAATAGTAATAATAATAATACCAATAAAATATAATAATGTTGTTAGGTGTTCATGCACACAAAAAAACTCTGTAAACGCCAATCCAATTTTCTGTTATTAAAATAAAATATTTGTTTACAAGAATGTAATTTTAATTCTCACTAATTCCACTTTACTCGTGATGCAATGATTATGCAGCAATGGACAAACAAAATATGAATATAAAAAATGAACTGTGTTGAAGGTTTGGTTGCAATGTTTAGCTGAATTTTGGGATGGTAGGATAATACAATTAAAGTTGCATAGTCAAGGGTTTTGAAATTTTCACCTTACTTCAATTTTTTTTTAAAAGCTTATGTTCTTCATATTCATATTTACCTGCTACTTTTGAGATGATGTTTGTTTGTTTGTTGTTGTTTTACATCCTAGCAACATCTAAGGTCATATCAGGATGGGTTTTTGAGATGATAAAATATAATAAGACATATAGTTCAAAGAAGTGAAATCGACAGCATTCTGTGGTCGCCATCTTGTCTTTTAGTAAGGTTGGCAATAATAACCTACTATTCATTAGTCTGAAGTGACTAATGAAAAATGGCTAACTTTGAACAATTTGAACTTAAAGCTGCATACTCCGATGAAGCATTAACTTTTTTAAACCAAAACAATTATCTAGATTTGATTCTACATGTCTAATTTAGATACTTAGGGGATAGTGAATCAATGTAATAGAATGTGTTACTGCAGAACCTTATGGTGTCAGAGTTTTGCCGTGCTTGCCAAAACTAATTCCACATGGTTGCACTTCAAATATCCCAAAAGTTAGTAATTAAAAATAAAAGTTACTTCAAAGTAAAGTTAGGCAGATTATAACAATCAATTTAATATATTTATCTCAGAAAAATGACAGAAAGTCAAAACCATCAGACTACGCAACTTTAATGGAAAAATGGTTAACTTTGAAACAATTTGAACTGAAAGAACCCAAAATAATTTTGACACGCTTGCCAAAGTTCCTGTCCCTATGACCTAGATCTCCATTATCGTGATGGTGATGCCTGACATATTTCTTTATGGCCCTGTCACACTACGACATAATGACGTCAGCATAGGGAGAACGTGAAGAACGTTGAACTTCTCGGCGTAGTATGCAAATTTGGGCACAAGTTGAACATGGATGCAGCATAGTGGATGAGAGCGTAACGTCGGTAAAGTGTAGTGATACCGTCATTCAACGAGAGAGGTCAACGTAAGGACGCTCACGGAATGTTATGAACGTTATTCCATCGCCAGAAGAACGCTACGTGACGTTAGCTACGTCATGAGACGTTGAACATACGTTGAATGCACGTTCTCCTGACGTTCTCCTGACGTTCTCCTGACGTTCTCCTGACGTTCTCCTGACTTTCCCATTATGCCGCATGGACGTTTCCACCGGCTTTAATGTGGGTCAACGAGTGGAATGTAGTGGAACGTAGTGAGGAACGTTTGCCTAACGTCCATTTAACGTCATTGACATTCGCTGAACGTGAACAGAACGTACGGCGAACGTAAACCCTTATGTTCGAGCTACGTCAACATTTTTAATCATGTCCAAAACCTCGACGTAACTCGACGTAACACGACGTAGCTCGACGTCAGTCTAACGTCATTATGACATCACCATAACGTAATCCAACGTACATCAACGTAATGACGAAATATCACCACGTTAGGCTCACGTTTGCTCATTACGTCGTAGTGTGACAGGGTTATTAGAGAAAACCCGCTGCCACCACATAGGCTATTCTTTCCGATAAGCAGCAAGGGGGCTTTTATATGCACTCTCCCACAGACAGGACAGCACATACCACCATCGTTGATGAACCAGTTATGGACCACTGGTTGGAACGGAAAATAGCCCAAAACTGCAAATGTTTCAACTGAGCAGGATCGATAGGATGACCGATACCTTCACTGGTGGATACGCTACCACTTGAGCTATGTCCCGTTCAATGCCAAGTGCCAGACGAGCCAGTGATTGGCTGGTAGAGTTTACGTACGTGCATAAGGAGCTAGCTGTCTGGTCCTTGATGAAGCTGTCTTCGTGGATGTTGGTTAGCGACTGATGATGCTTCATCCCACACTCATCCTTTAGTGTGCCTGCCACCTCCTGGATGCATTTGTAATGTTTCCCATATTCTACAAGAAATGAAAAAATAACAAAATGCATATACATCTGCATATTTATTAATTAGTATATTTATTTATCATTAGAATAGGTACTGGTAGTACTTACATAACACAGAAAGAAGGTATGAACATTACAAATAATTGCTAGTTTTTAAATACTCCTATTTAGGTTGGAGAGCTTACCTTGTCTTAGACCTGGTGGTCATTTGACCATCGAGGTAATTACCAAGGTCAACCTTTATATAAGATTAATGTGCAGTTTGACAGTTTTGGCTGTGACACACTGAGTTTGGGATGTTTTCATTTTGGAATACATCACTAGAAAACAAAATATTATATCTAAATTCCTGAATATTTCCAGGGCATTTTAGTTTGGACCGGATTGAGTAAATTAGCAGTGAATATTAGGAAATAATGCATTAGTTACAACACATGGCTACAGGCCAGAACTGCCCATTAGAGTACTGTGTTGGTATAACAGTAAATCCTAAACATTAGGGCACCTCCAGTCAACCATTGGACGTATCTAATAATAATAGCCCAAACTGCAAATGTTTACATCTTATGTACAATGTTACATAAGATGTAACATGTAGCATATATGTAAGATAATATGTAACATGTAGCATAGATGTGTCCAATTGTTGTAACTAATGAAGTATTTCCTAATAACATGTAGCATAGATGTAGATGTAGCATAGATGTGTCCAATTGTTGTAACTAATGAAGTATTTCCTAATAACATGTAGCATAGATGTAGATGTAGCATAGATGTGTCCAATTGTTGTAACTAATGAAGTATTTCCTAATAACATGTAGCATAGATGTAGATGTAGCATAGATGTGTCCAATTGTTGTAACTAATGAAGTATTTCCTAATAACATGTAGCATAGATGTAGATGTAGCATAGATGTGGCCAATTGTTGTAACTAATGAAGTATTTCCTAATATTCATTGCTAATTTGCTCAATCCGCTCC
This sequence comes from Branchipolynoe longqiensis, assembly GCA_030323885.1. NCBI lineage: Eukaryota > Metazoa > Annelida > Polychaeta > Phyllodocida > Polynoidae > Branchipolynoe > Branchipolynoe longqiensis. The sequence goes on along the minus strand of CM059203.1, from coordinate 45,952,817 downwards.
CAACTAAATGTCCTTGGAATATTCAGGAATGTACACGTATTCTTTTGTTTTCTAGTGATGTATTCCAATATGGAAACATCCTAAAATTCAGTGTGCTACAGGCATATGTGTCATTTCACTATATAATCTTATATAAAATTCGACCTTGGTAATTATCTCGGTGGTCAAATGACCACCAGAGCTAACATGAGGTACCTATTATTTGGGTGTATGATTAAATTAAAAATACCCAGAAAGTAATATGAATGAACTAAAGCTTTACTGTTTATTTTTAGACCAAAATTACTTTGGGCTGTGTATTAAGACAACATACTAGATTGAACATTTGAAGGTGATTGGTTCGAATCCTGGTTTGGCAACCTTTTATAATTTTTTCTTAAACTTGAACAAAAATCGTTTAGAAATGTACAAATACATTAATATTAAATCAACAATCATATCCAATTTGATTAATTTATGTATAGAATTACCTAAATAATATCGAATATATGACATTTTATACATAATTAGCTGCATTGTCAATGGGGAAAGGCTAGGAGACCAGGCTACCTTCATTGGTAGGTCAGCCCACATCACGTGGCCATCGTGAGATGTCAATCTAGGTCATAGCTATAGAATTAATTACGTTGCGGTTTTTCAGTTTAAATTGCTTCAAAGTTAGCCACTTTTCCATCAAAGTTACTCCAGATTAATGAATAGTAGGTTCTAGAGGACGGCCTGATTACCCAGTGAGGCAGCACTATAAAGTCGCCATGAGTGCGCACTGTCACAAGTCGGTGCCCGTTCTGATAGGATCTTTTGTTTTCCCTTTCTTGAAGATTTATACTGCCTATCATGGATACGTCTGAATAGCCTTGTTTTCACCATTAGATAGTTGGTTGATAGAAAGCCAGAGGCTACACTTTTACCGACCCAATGGATTTTTACACCCCCACCCCCACCACATAGACATGTGTATTGGAGCAACTGGTCTTTAAGGACGCTGCCAGTTATACCAAAGACCATATAATACTAAGACGGCTCACTCCCTATCTCTCCAATGGTAATGTAAATTTCGCAGTGCCACCTTGTGGTGAGTTTGATCAGCCCGGCTGCTGGTTGGTGTTTCACATGTAAACACATACAATTATATTATACATGAGATATGTAAGTATGAATACACATCAATATAAAATTGCTATGAACAAATACACATCATCATCAGCATCATCATCAGCATCGCCATCATCACACATCTTTCACATTCATATATAAGAGAACAGCCAGCGCACCAAGTGGTGGGTTTGATCATTTTGATTACACAGTACAGGCTGAGTGAGCCGTCTTAGTATTATATGGTCTTTGGTTATACACAGCAGTGGAAATCCAAATTGGCTGAGGTGATGGTATGGGGAATCAAACCAGCGACCTTCAGAGTAGGAGTCTGATCTAGAAAAAAGTTAGCCACTCAAACCACTCCACCACAGAGAACACACAAGCACTCTAACCAGTCTGCAACAGAGAAGAGCTTAGATGTTGCCAAGATCTAAAACTCCAACAAACAAACAAACTTACCAACTTGCCCCTCATGGCACATGTAGTCAAAGCCCCCGAACTTGGCGAGGAACATGTCGATGAGCGTGTTCCCCGAACACTCATCCGCCTTCATCGTGTTCAGACTGTCCCGCAGCTTTGGGTATAATCTACAAATGGAGCAGAAGCAAAGCACGTTGAAACTTAATGTTGCATAGTCTGATTGGTTTTGAGTTTCTGTCATTTTTCTGAGAAAAGTATATTCAACTGATTGTTATAATCTAAATCATGACTTTAGGGTGAACATGGTGCAACATGTAACATAATGTGTAAAATGCAACATAAGATGGAACATGTAGCATAGATGTAAGATGTAAGATAAGATGTAACATGTAGCATATATGCAAGATAAGATGTAACATGTAGCATAGATGTAACATGTAGCATAGATGTAAGATGTAACATAAGATGTAACATGTAGTGTATATGTAAGATGTAAGATAAGATGTAACATGTAGCATAGATGTAACATGTAGCATAGATGTAAAATACAACATAAGATGTAACATGTAGCATAGATGTAAGATAAGATGTAACATGTAGCATATATGTAAGATAATATGTAACATGTAGCATAGATGTAAGATGTAGCATAGATGTAAGATAAGATGTAACATGTAGCATAGATGTAGCATAGATGTAAAATGCAACATAATATGTAAGATCTAGCATAGATGTAAGATGTAACATAAGATGTAACATGTAGCATATATGTAAGATGTAACATAAGATGTACTATGTAGCATAGATGTAAGATCTAACATAAGATGTACCATGTAGCATATATGTAAGATGTAAGATAATATGTAAGATAAGATGTAACATGTAACATAAGATGTAACATAATACGTAACATGTAGCATAAGATGTAACATGTAGCATAAGGTATAACATGTTGCATAGATGTAAGATATAGGATTGATGTAATATGTAACATAAGATGTAACATGTAACATGGTGTAATATATTGCCAACAAATCCCATCACTGACAGACAAAAAAACTGAACAAAACACACCCTTTGGTAAAGGTAAATTTAACAAAAAGATATTTACGCGCAGAAGCTCTGCACTTTGCCGTCGTTGTTGTCGTCAATGATCGGCACGAGTTCGCTGATCTTGTCAGTGGCGACATTTTTCTTGGTGAAGTCGTTGAGTCTCTTCATGACGCCTACGACTTGACCCGTGCAGCCTAATGTGGAGTCTGTGTGTGCGACCAGCATTAGGATCCACCCTGCGAGTAGAGACGCAACATTGTTTACTATCATTGCACTGGGGTGAGAGAGAATGAGAAAGCAGTTGGGAAATAGCACACGTTGATTTTCAGAGAAAAGGGTCTCCAATGGTGTGGATATTTGTGTACATGAGAAACCAGTTATTCTGCGAACGAGGCTATGCGAAGGGTTGATGATAATAAGATGGATACACAGGGCATAACAGATAAATGATACAACATAAATGATATAGTGAACACGACATAGATACGGCATTAGGATCCAGGCTGGAAATAGAGAGGTGGGAATTCACAACGAGGCAAGGAATGGTATACAGTATAACCCTGTTAAACCAAGGTCGCCAATACCTCACCAGGGGGCGGATAGGCCCACCTCCTCACTCACTGCTAATACAGTCTGTTCCCCGCAGGTGGCAGCACTGTACTGCGGCAGCGGCGTTCCTCCTGGTGCCTTACAGTTGGTTGGTTGCTGGAGGTTTACGTCCTGGCAACGTCTAAGGTCATATCAGGACGGGTACCTACAGACTTGTGACAGTGCACACTCATGGTGACTTTATAGTGATGTTGGTTGATTGTTGGAGTTTTACATCCTGGCAACATCAAAGGTCATAGACCAGTACCTACAGACTTGTGACAGTGCACACTCATGGTGACTTTATAGTGCTGTTGGTTGGTTGTTGGAGTTTTACATCCTGGCAACATCTAAGGTCATATCAGGACGGGTACCTACAGACTTGTGACAGTGCGCACTCATGGCGACTTTATAGTGCTGTTGGTTGGTTGTTGGAGTTTTACATCCTGGCAACATCAAAGGTCATAGACGGGTACCTACAGACTTGTGACAGTGTGCACTCATGGCGACTTTATAGTGCTGTTGGTTGGTTGTTGGAGTTTTACATCCTGGCAACATCAAAGGTCATAGACGGGTACCTACAGACTTGTGACAGTGTGCACTCATGGCGACTTTATAGTGCTGTTGGTTGATTGTTGGAGCTTTACATCCTGGCAACATCAAAGGTCATAGACGGGTACCTACAGACTTGTGACAGTGCGCACTCATGGCGACTTTATAGTGCTGTTGGTTGGTTGTTGGAGTTTTACATCCTGGCAGCATCAAAGGTCATAGACGGGTACCTACAGACTTGTGACAGTGCACTCATGGCGACTTGATAGTGCTGTTGGTTGGTTGTTGGAGTTTTACATCCTGGCAACATCAAAGGTCATAGACGGGTACCTACAGACTTGTGACAGTTCGCACTCATGGCGACTTTATAGTGCTGTTGGTGGGTTGTTGGAGTTTTACATCCTGGCAACATCAAAGGTCATAGACGGGTACCTACAAACTTGTGACAATGTGCACTCATGGCGACTTTATAGTGATGTTGGTTGGTTGTTGGAGTTTTACATCCTGGCAACAACAACGGTCATAGACGGGTACCTACAGACTTGTGACAGTTCGCACTCATGGTGACTTTAGGGTGATGTTGGTTGCCTGTTGGAGTTTTACATCCTGGCAACATCAAAGGTCATAGACGGGTGCCTACATACTTGTGACCATGTGCACTCATGGCGACTTTAGGGTGATGTTGGTTGGTTGTTGGAGTTTTACATCCTGGCAACATCTAAGGTCATATCAGGACGGGTACCTACAAACTTGTGACAGTGCACTCATGGCGACTTTATAGTGCTGTTGGTTGGTTGTTGGAGCTTTACGTCTTGGCAACATCAGTCCCTTCTACAGGCTTAGTGATGAGGTCGCCATGTTTAGTTATCTACCTATTATAAGCGCCTATAGCCACACCTCCCCCATCACACCGCACTCCCTTACCTGCTGCCAACAAACCAAGTTATCCACCTTATAAATTATTTGCCCAACAACTTCAGAAAATGCATATCAGTCTGGTAGTATTACTATAAACATAGACACTAATAAAAACTGTACTCGACTACTAAATTACTGAAATGTACGATCCTCCAAGCATAGTTTATCCTATCATTACTAACAACCTACTTACTCAAACTACTTCATGTAGTCAACCCCCCCCACCCCCCAGGTATTAACCTTTTAAGCATAACCCTACAAGTTAAGCACACTCTATATAACAGAATAAACAAACCATTCTACTAACACTCTATCTCAAAATCCCATCTCCAACAACATGATAATTATGCAATTCACCACACAGTATGCATACAAACCTGTGAAGTGAAACTATGCACATAACCACTCCGTAATGTAAAGGTCTAATCAATACACTACATCATGGTTCCGACTGCGCATGCGCTGAAAACAGCATTGGGAGCAAAGCAAAGGCATACGGCCATTGAGTTTGCCAATGCGTGCAGTGAAAAACGTCAGTTTTATACAAAAATGATAGAAATCCAAAACCCTAACCTTATCAATTTAATATAATCTTTTTGGTAAACATGTTTTCTATATGTGTTCCAAGCGGTTTGTCTTTAGGTGGTGTAGTTTGATCAATATTTTACTTTTTCTGTATGGAGATTGCTCACTGCCATTGACAATGCATTGAGTACTCTAGCTATGGCTCCAACACTAGTCTGAGTGCCTAGATCTTTCTAAATCTAAATGCACATGGCATAAGATGTGCTGATTATATTGATGTAAATGCAATGCTGGATAAAAGATTAATATCTTAATTTATTATATATATTCTTTTAGTTGGTATTCTATGTTTCAAACAAGAGCTGAGATGAGCTGAAACTAGCACATTTCATAGTTGCACCCAGTGTATTAGCATGTGCCATGTGCTTCTGGGGGGGTTGTTTTGCTCTGATGCATCCCACAATGCACCGCGCCGCTGGAACCGTGATGTAGTCTATACACATGTATGTATCTAAGTATTTATGTATACAACATATAACTACTATCTTATATGTGAATGGTCAAACTATACCATATGTAAGTCTTGGAATGATTGATATTATTATTTCAGCTGACTTGAGCTAGCTGCTGATGACAATATGAGACTACATATACATATATTTTAAATAACTGTAATGTCACATGGCTGGAAGACCAGTGCCACGGCGCTGACAAAAGACTTTATTCAATGAATAAACTATATTTACAAAAATAAAAAAAATAAAAAACACATCTATGGTCATATCAGGGCGGGTACCTACAGACGTGTGATGGTGCGCATTCCTGCCAACTATATAGTGCTGCCCCGGTGGGAGACCAGACCAAAGGCAACATGACCTGATACAGCACTCAGTAACATTATCCTGATAATTTTCAAAGACTTACAGTTTGCTTGTTATTTTACGTCCTAGCAACATCTAAGGTCATATCAGGACGGGGACTTACTTGTGACAGTGCACACTTATGGCGACTTTTTAGTGCTGCCCCACTGGGAAAGGAGGCTGCTGGCACCATGACCTGATATTCCACTCAGTCACATTATCCTGACACTGAGCTAACCAGTCCTCACCCTATCCTATTAATGCTGAGTGCCAGGCTAGGTAGCGACAATTATCAATTTTACAAGTCATTTGTCTTACTCGACTGGGAATCAAACTCCCAACCTTTCGCAATAAGATTGGTTGGTTGTTGTTTTACATCCTAGCAACATCTAAGGCAATAATAAGCCTGCACTCTACCAATTCGGCCATTGCGTCCACTTCCAGCGACTTACAAGATGTCTTGCTTTGCAACTCGCCTTCGGGTGTTTGAGCGCATGTCTACCAAGCAACTCTCGGACTGCAGCTACACACACGTCCAACGTGCCACCACACATTCCAAGCACAAATTGGACTCATCGGTCACAGACGAGTTCACAACAAATGATGAGTTGCTGTCGTCGTCGTCGGCACTGATGGACAACCAAAAGAAGTAAGGAACAGTCAATAGGTGTCTGAGTGACATGAACTTACCTATTACTATGTATGACTGTAGAGTGTCTAGCACCATCCGCGTACCCGGTAGTTTCATCTTTGCAAATCTGCAAACAAAGCAAAGACAAGTCAATAAAGAGTGACGTAACGTATCGCTGTGGTGGCAGTCATAGCTTGTCAAGGGGCTCATCTGATATTGGAATTTTACGTCTGTTGTGTTGGGTGATGAAAATGGGAAATATTGCGCCTAGAGCGGCACTCGAACCCACATCTCTTTGCATTCCGGGCCAGTGTGCTAACCATTACAGGACCTAGGCTCCCTAATGTCACCACACTATCCACGCCTACATGTCTATGTGGCTCCTTGTCTGAGAGGTTAGTGCAGACTACTACACTAAACATTACACCACCTAGCCTCCCTGATGTCACCACACTACCCACGCCTACCTGTCTATGTGGTTCCTTGCCTAAGAGGTCAGTGCAGGCTACTACTCTTTATAAATTCTTTTAGTGATTGATTTTACTTCAGCAGTAAAAAGTTCTATAGACCCCTTTCAATGTCAATAAACATTGTGTATGCGCGCGCAGCTTGGCTGCAGAACGAAGACACACTGCCATTGAGTTTGCCGATAGGCGCAGTGAAAAGCATCAGTTTTATTCAAAATTAATAGAAATGCAGAACCCGACCCTTATAAATTTAATATAACCTGTTTATTAAACATGTTTTCTGTACGTGTTCCAAGCGTTTTGTTTCTAGGTGGTGTGGTTTTAGAGATATTTACTTTTTCTGTATGAAGATTGCTCACGGCCATTGACAATTCATTTAGTTTGCCGGTATGTGCAGTGCAAAACCTCAGTTTTATTCAAAATTAATAGAAATACACAACCCTAACCGCATACATTTAATATGATATGTTTGTTAAACATGGTTTCTATATGTGTTCCAAGCAGTTTGTTTCTAGGTCATGTGGTTTTAGAGATATTTCACTTTTTCTGTATGAAGATTGCTCACGGCCATTGACAATGCATCGAGTTTGCCGGTACGCGCAGTGCAAACTGTTAGTTTTATTCAAAATTAATAGAAATGCAGAACCCTAAACTTATCAATTTAATATATTCTGTTTCTTAAACATGTTTTCTATATGTGTTCCAATCGGTTTGTTTCTAGGTGGTGTGGTTTTAGAGATATTTCACCTCTTCTCTCTAAAGATTGCTCATAGCCATAGAGTTTGCAGTGTGACAGTGTGTCGTCCTGTAGCCAAGCTGCATGTGCCCTGACCTAAATACCTATGCTGACGTCATATGAAATAGGTCTATTAGTAAACTGACTTAGTATACCCTTCAATAGATAAATAAATACTTCATGAATGAACCAGTATCTAACTTTTAACTTCTAAGTTGCATTTGTAGAATCAAATCTAGATAAGTCTTTCGGTTTGATAACATTTGATGCTTTCATCGGACTATACAACTTTGATTCAATAAGAACGACTCGACAGGGAAGTGGAGGTAACACAAACGTTTATTACAAAATCTGTTAGAGAGAAGATTCTGGGCCCGCCCTATAGATACACGTTCATAGTACGGGTGAGTGGGCGGACAAGCAATGACAGTGCAGAGTGCATACATTGCCAGCTCGCTCGGCAAGAAGAGTTAGTGTTGATCGCTATTGGCTGGCCGGCTTATTTCCAACAATATGGAGTGTGAAAACTCGCTTCTGCAACATAGGTGGACGGACAGAAAACTGCCCATCCGTCCACATGTGAGTCATTCAGGCTCGACAGTGGGGCCAGGAGTGAGTCAGTCCCTTTCGAACGAAGCACAATGCCAACATTGCAGCTAAAGAGTGCACCACTGTACAACCGTATAAGGTAAATGTCTTAGCTTGGAAAAACTGTTGCCCTGATGGGACTTCACAGCTTTAACTACAATCCTGCTTCCTTCTATTAGTCTTAGGGATTTCCCAAAGGCACTTCTCCTCCTTCTTCTTCGTTTTCTTCTTAGTCTATGTCTTAGCCATTAGTGCATGCGCAAAGTAGAGAATGGCTGTTCCTTTGTGCAGATGAGATGTTTCTGTAAATAATATCACATTCACATACTGAGCACCTTCACCGTGCGATGTTGAGGGCTTCAGGGCTCAAGGGCTCTGAAGGCTTTGAGGGCTTGAGGCCTGAGGGCTTTGAGGGCTTAAGGGCTTAAGGGCTTGAAGGCTTGAGGCTTAAGGGCTTGATGCCTAAGGCCTTTGAGGGCTTGAGTGCTTTGAGGTCTTGAGAGCTTTGAGGGCTTAAGAACTTGAGGGTTTTAAGGGCTTTGAGGGCATTGAGGATTTGAGGGCTTGATGCTTAAGGGCTTGAGGGTCTGAGGGCTTGAGGGTCTGAGGGCTTGAGGGCTTGATGGTTTTGAGGGCTTGATGGTTTTGAGGGCTTTAGGGCTTTGAGGGTTTGAGGGCTTAAAAGCTTGAGGGATTTGATGGCTTGAGGGTTTGAGGGCTTTCAATGTTTGAAGGCTTGAGGGGCACTGGATACCCGGGCTTTTAACACCCGCTCGTGTTCCTCACGCCCGTTTGTGTGAATCATGTCATTGTTACGGATTACTTTACTAGTACTACACACTACCCGAGCCGACTGAGAAGGCATTCTTGATTGTCGTTGTTTTACGTCCTGACAACATCGAAGGTCATTTCATGACGGGGACCAACTTGTGACAGTGCGCACTCATGGCGACTTTCATGGTGCTGTCCCACTGGGAGACCAGGCCTACTGACGGCACCATCATCCAATTACACCATTCAAGTCAAGATTGTTTTATTTAACGACGTCTCTAGAGCACATTGCTTTTTATCATCGGCTATTGGATGTCAAACATATGGTCATTCTGACATTTCTTTAGAGTAAACTGAGCTAACCGGTCATTGTTCTATCCTATTAATGCTCAGCGCCAGGCTAGGTAGTGACAAGTATCAATTATATAAATCATTGGTTTGACTCGACTGTCATTCGAACTCCCGACCTTCCGCATGGGAAGCCTGCGCTGTACCGCGTCCGGTCACTGAGAAGGAAAGCAATTATGTGAGTATATAGGCGCGGAAGGGAATCGTCATATTAGTGTTCTTTATTACGCTTATTCGGTGCCATACTCTGTGTCTGGCCCCTCTCCCCACGTGACTGGTGGCGCCACCACTGGCACGAATCCAAACCAGGAAGCTCTACTGTGTCATTCGCGCCCGAGAATTTCATATACAGTAAAACCTCTCTAATTCGACCGACCATGGGACCGACTTTAAATTAAATGGTCCATTTAGGGAGGTAGTCGGTGTAAGGAGTATTTTGTATCATTACAATCGTATCAGCGGTCGTTTGGAGAGCCATTGTTACAATTGTACTTTATGGGCGATCGTCTTAGGACCCAAATAAAGCGATCGATATAGGGGAGTGGTCGATCTCTGCTGTACAGTGATCGATACTATACAGTAAAACCTCTCTAAATCGACCGACCATGGGACCGACTTTAAATTATCTATTTACCGAGGTCATTGGTTTAGGGAGGTTTTTAAAAATAATTACCAACCTTAAATGATCCATTTAGGGAGGTGGTCAGTCTAGGAATTGATTCTATCGTTACAATGGTATTGTACGTGCGATCGTTTTGGGGCCCAAATAAAGCGATCCATATAGGGGAGTGGTCGGTCGATCTGTAGAGGTGGTCGGTTAGAGAGGTTGTACTGTTCAGTGAAACTGCTTTAAATCGACCGCCCTTGGGACCGACTTTAAATGTTCCATTTAGGGAGGTGTTCGGATTAACTTTTTTCTGTATCGTTACAATGGTATTGTACGTGCCATCATTTAAGGACCCAAATAAAGCGATCTATATAGGGGAGTGACCGATTTGTGGAGGTGGTCGGTTAGAGAGGTTTAACTGTACAGTAAAACCTCTCTAAATGGACCGCCCATGGGACCGACTTTAAATAGTCCATTTAGGGAGGTGGCCAGATTAAAGTTTGTCTTTATCATTACAATGGTATTGAGCGTGCGATCATTTTAGGACCCAAAGAAAGCGATCGATATAGGGGAGTGGCCGATCTGTGGAGGTGGTCGGTTAGAGAGGCTTAACCCATTTTAATATCTCGAGAACTCGGGCATCTGAGCCCCTAGTATCACTACTCTCCCCAGGTGTGTTCTGACAACTGTCTGTCAGTTCCCGCCTGATGCCCCTCTCAACAATCTGATAAGGAAAAAAGGAAGATAAGTTGCACAAGATTGACAGTGAAGAAGTTGTGTTTTATTGGCATCAACTCCTGTTCACCTAGTGGTGACCTATCACCCTCACTCCTTACCAACTGCCCACACAGATTCTCATGACTCTTGCTTGTGTATATCAGAATCAGTGCCTACAGCCTATTGAACCTGAGTCCAATGGTTGTTGCATACAGCTCAGTGTCTTTGGAATAGCTGTTGCTAGTTTGGGTGGAGAAAGTGGAGTCTCAGACAAGAGTCCTAGAGTGGGGTCTGTGTGTCAGGTATAAGGAATGCAGGTGACTGGCTCACACAGCCAGCCAATCAGACACCCTCTACAGCCTGGGGGGTGACGCCCTAATAGGGGGCAGCTGTCACTCAACCCCCAGCTGCAGGTGGTGTCCATAATGTATGCACAATGGCTGGGTGTGCTTGCGGATCGGCCCCGTGGTAGCAGATAGTTGCAGACAGTTACAATAAACATATATTAAAAATGGCCCTCCCCTCCACTTGCATTCTTTCTGGTGCATGGAGGGGACATTTCACTAATCATTAACCGTCTCTTGAGTATGAACATCACATCACAATCTTGGCCGCTATGTGTTATCACATTTTCAACATAGGCGCTTATGTCACACAGCGAGTGGGGCACCCATTGCTTCTCTGTTACATAATCTTGGTCCCCACTCCGTCACCCGAGAATAGTAATGCTCTTTGCCAATATATAAATCTGAACCGAAAATTCATATATTTATACACCATGGGACCAACTTTAAATGGTCCATTTAGGGAGGTGGTTGGATTAAGGTTTTTCTTTATCATTACAATGGTATTGCACACGCTATCATTTTAGGACCCAAATAAAGCGATCGATATAGGGGAGTGTCCGATCTGTGGAGGTGGTCAGTTAGAGAGGTTTAACTGTTTAACAGTGTGATATATATACAAGTAGTATGGAGAGGACCGATATGGGTCCATATTATGTAATTGTCCAGCGTCAGAGGTCCGATGCGGGACAATGGTCACTGTCCCTCCACACAAGGGGAAGGTCATTGTCCCGCGTCGGACCTCTGAGGCGGGATGATTACATAATATGGACCCATATCGGTCCTCTCCATACTACTTGTATATATATCACGCTGTGTTGCCATCTTGGTGATTCGATACAAATGGCAGACATAGATCTACTTGCAGGCATATGCCGCATCTCATTCATATTCTAATTAGCTTCACCACAAGAAAATAGGAATCATCCATTTCCGGGAGGAACGAGCCCATTTAGTCTACACGCTCAGCTGCATTTTGCTGCAGTAATGGTAGTATTTTGTCATCAATTTTATGATTCCCAAATGGAAATGATAGCTGTCAGCGAGACAGCATCTATCTCCAAGCACATTCTGTTGTTGTTGCAAATATAGTTTATTCATGGAATATAGTCTGTTGTCAGCACCGTGGGACTGGTCTTCCAGCCATGTGACATTACAGTTATTTACAATATATATATATGAGTCAGGATCACGAAAATAGGCCAATTGGGGGAAGTTGTCGGCGTCGATCATTGGATGTCGGCGTCGATCAGCATACTTATAGTTTAGCATTGACAGAGATGTTGCAAAGTCCTTAAATTTATCCTGAATGTAAAGGTAGAGAAAATACAACAACCTTATTTGTTTCTAGGATAATTTAATATAAAACAAAGGAATGCACTACACTTTAAGAATTGCGATGCCAACATCTTAAATAAACCACCAATTGGCCCATTTTTGTGAGGCTGCCTCATATATATATATATGTATAGTCTGATATTGTCATCAACAGCTAGCTCAAGTCAGCTGAAATAACAATATTAATCATTCCAAGACTTACATATGGTATAGTTTGATAATTCACATATAAGATAGTTATATGTTGTATACTTTTTTTTCTTTCTTTTTTTCTTTTTTTCAATTCTTTATTTCAGACTCAGGATTATGGTAGTTACATAATTTGGTCCATAGTAGGTGAATAGAATATAAATAATAGTATGAAAACTCCCATACTAACCAATATCAAAATGTTGGTCTACATACAGTCGTTTGTGCCAATGCCTCCATATGGCAGACATAAATCTGAGTTCACTCTCTTCTGTTTTCACAAGTCCCTGTACTATAACATTTTCTGACTTGTCAAATCTAGTAATACATTTGAATATTAGATTCCTGATAACAGCCTGGAAGGCTCGCACATCAATATTGGCAAACGGCTGACTAGCACTGTGATACCTAGGTAGATGGAGTAATAACCTCATAATGTCATGATATGCTACATTCAGTTAGATACATACATGTCTATTGATTAGACTGTTAAATTACGGAGTGGTTAAGTGCATAGTTTCCCTTCAGAGGTTTGAATGCTTACGGTGTTGTGAATTGCATAATTATCATGTTGTTGGAGATGGGATTTTGAGATGGAGTGTTAGTAGAATGTTTTTTTTTATTCTGTTAAATGGAGTGTGGTTAGCTTGTAGGGTTATGCTTAAAAAGGTTAATACCCGGGGGATGGTTTTTGACTACATGAAGTAGTTGTACATTGACTTAGCTATTTCCAAGCACATTGACTTAGCAATCTCCAAGCACATTGACGTAGCAATCTCGAAGCACAGTGACGTAACAATCTCCAAGCGCATTGACATAGCAATCTCCAAGCACACTGACTTCATTGACACTTTACTCCAAGCAACATTGACTTAGCAATCTCCAAGCACACTTAGTGGTTGGATTGGTTGGTTGGTTGTTGGAGTTTTACTTCCTGGCAACATCTAAAGGTCATATCAAGATGGGTACCTACAGACTTGTAATGGTGCACACTCATGGGGACTTGATAGTGCTGCCCCACTAGGAGACCAGGCCATCAGTACCATGACCTGATATCCCACCCACCCAGTCATGTTATCCTGATGCTGAGCCAACCAGTCCTTGTCCTATCCTAATAATGCCGAGTGCCTGGCAAGGAAGCGACAATTATAAATTGTTAAGTCATTGCTTTGACTCGACCAGAGTTTGAACCCGTTGGTTTGAATCCTATGATCTACCAAAGCTGGAGACGGACGCTCATTTCATTCGGCCATCCTGTCTGGTGGCACGCTTATGACTTAGGCCTACTTCATTGAGACTTTACTCCAAGTACAATGACTGAGTTAAATCCCATCCGTGAGTTCCTTATTGGTGGTGTACGGTTGATGAAAATGGGAAATGTTGCATCTAGGTTTCAAACCCCACTTCTTTTGCTTTTCTGAGGATAGCATGCTACCATTACACCACCTAGGCTCCCTGATTCAATCCCCCAATTCACACCTACCTCACTACATGGCTACATGCCTAGGAGGTCAGTGGAGACTACTACATTCGTCGCGATGGAATTGTAAGTCTTTTAGTCCGATGGTTTTGAACGCGGAGATCTTTCATTTCTGCATATGTATAGCCATCCATCCCTTACCACCACCACCACCGTCACCACAACACAAACACACACCACCACCATCACCACCACCCCCACCATACAGACACACACCACCACCAGCACCACAACAACCCCCACCACACAGACACACACCACCACCCCCACCACACAAACACACACCCCCACCACACAAACACACACCCCCACCACACAGACACACACCACCACCATCACAACAACCACCACCACCAGCACACATACACACCACCCCCACCACACATACACACACCACCACCATCACCCCCACCAGCACCACCCCCACCACACAGACACACACCACCTCCATCACCCCACCAGCACCACCCCCACCACACAGACACACACCACCACACAGACAAACACCACCACTACAATCACTACCACCCCCACCACACAGACACACACCACCTCCACACAGACACACACCACTATCACTACCACCCCCACCACACAGACCACCCCCACCACACAGACACACACACCACACACACCACCACACCCACCTCCACCACACTCACCACCACCACATACACCACCACACACCACCACACACACCACCACACACCACCGCGCACACCACCACACACCACCGTGCACACCACCACCCACCACCACCACCACCACACCTACCACCACACCCACCATACACACCACCACCACCACACACCACCACACACCACCACCCACCACCATCACCACCACCATCACCATCACCACCACCACCACCGTCACCCCAGCTCAATTAATATGCAAATATGCAAATTGCAGATCAGCTGTCCAGCAAATCTGTCTTCTCTGTTGCGGAGGGTGGGTGAGGGTCAGGGGCAGGGGTGGGTCGGGACACTTTCTAAACCCGACTCGTTTGTCAGAAAGCCGCTCGGAGCCACTCGGCATCAATCGGCCACATTCGGCCATTATCGGGAAAACCATTGCATGTGCATCACCGGGAATTAGCACCTCGTTTCCAGTGATGGCTTTGAAAGCGACGCAGCGAGACAAACAGAGAGACAGATAGACATACAGACAGGCAGACAGACAGACATGCAGACAGACAGACAAACAGACAGACAGACAAACACACACACACAGACACACCACACAGTGTGTCTGTGTGTGTGTGTCTGTCTGTCTGTCTGTCTGTATGTCTATAAACACACAGACAAACAAGGAAACATACAGACAGGCAAACAGACTGACAGACCAACATACAAACAGAGAAAGAAGCAGACAGACAAACAAACATACAGACAGACAAAAAGACTGACAGACCAACGGACAGACAAACAAACCTACAAAGAAGCAGACAGACATACAAACATACAGACAAACAGACTGACAGACCAACGGACAAACAGACAAGCAGACACACAGACAAACAGACGTACAAGCAGACAGAGAGACAAACATACAAACAAAAACAGACAGCCAAACAGGCAGCCAAACAGACAGAAAAAACAGACAGACATACAAACAGACAGACATACATGAAGACACACTGACAGACAAAAAAGAGACAAACAAGCAAAGAGGCATACCAACAGACAGCCAAACAGACAGACAAAAACAGACAAACAGACAGCCAAGCAGAGATGCAGACAGGCAATCATACAGACATACAAACATACAAACAACCAGACAAACAGACAAACAGGAATACAGGTACACAGCCAGATAATCAGACAGACCTCCATATAAACAGGCAAGTTGACAGACAAAGAACTAAGCATACAAACACACATACATACACAAACAGACAAACAAACAGACAAACATAGACATACAGACAACCACACATATATACAGACAAACATACAGACATACAAGCAGACATACAAGCATACATACAGACAAAAATACAGACAAACAGACAGACAAACAGACAGACGCCAGCGTTCCACAGTCCACATAGCCGTACCGAAGAATCCGATCGTTTTGTCCTCCTGTCATTTGCAAGTGAAATTGTCTTCCTTTTCTTGTAGGGTCCATTGTTGTTGTTGTTGCTACGGCAATACGGTATAAGTACATATGCATAGATTTAGATAAAAGATTCACATCTGACTCTTTTCAGAGGTGAATGACAAGTCTATGTAAAAGTTGGCGAGAATGTGTCTCATTGTTGATGGCCTTAGTTTGGCGTCCCTACCTTACGTTGATTAAAATCCAATAGCTGCAATCTGATTGTACATGTTTCCCTCCACATATTCTCTCCATAGTGTTCAAGTCACATAATATCAAGGCATAATGACACAACATCAGTTTGATTGGACGACATCACCATTCCAGGGGCGCGGTGCATTGTCCGATGCGTGGAAGAAAAACAAACTGACGCAGAAGCACATTGCACATGCTAATTAATACATTGGGTGCAGTTATGAAATGTGCTAGTTTCAGGTCATGTCAGCTCTTGTTTGATACATAGAATACCAACTAAAATATATATATAATAAATTTAGATATTCATCTTTTATCCAGCATTGCATTTACATCAATATAATCACGAGACTGTTACTGTCTAGCGGCTAAAAAATAAGTCATTAGACTAAAGGGGCTGTCACATTACGGCGTATGGCGGGAGCGTATTGAAAACCTACGTACGCCATCGGGTGCCACTTTCGGGTGTGTTTGAGCGTATGAGGAGCGTATGAAGAGCGTATGCGTAGCGTATGCGTAGCGTATGTGTAGCGTATGGGAGCGTATGGGAGCGTGCTGTGACATTTTTTGACAGTATGGGCCATACGCCCTCATAGGTCGCGTTTTTTTTAGCATGCACAAAAAAATTTGGACGGACGGATTTATGAAAGCGTATGGCGGCGTATGCATCATAGGCTTCACATACGCCGGCGTGTTGCGGCACTGGCGGCGTATGCGTAGCGTATGCGTAGCGTATGCGTAGCGTATGCGTAGCGTATGCGGCGTATGGCGACGTATATGACGTAAGCCGCTACGCCGCCATACGCTCCCGCCATACGCCGTAATGTGACAGCGCCTTTAACCGTTATGGGCAGCATAAATAGATACACCCATCACAAAAAAAGGGAAAACAAATCATTTATCTAGGACAGACGGGATGGCTAAACCGTGAAAGATTGGAACCCAGCCGAGTCAAAGCAACTGTTTTAACCATGCATGAAACCCCAACACGCAAACACACAAACACACAAACACACAAACATCCTCAACATCTTACCCCAAATTGCTGTGAAATTAATCTTCCGTGTGTGTGACTGTGTGTGTGTGAGTAGGTGAGACTATATGTGTCAATGTGACTGAGTGTCTGTGTGTGTGTGTGTGTGTTAGTAAGTCAGGGTATATGTGTCAATGTATGTGAGTGTGTGAGTGTGTGTAAGTGTGTGAGAGTGGGTGTGAGTGTGTGAGTGGGTGTGAGTGGGTGTTGGTGAGTGTGTATGCGTGTGAATGAGGGTGAGTGTGTGTGAGTGTGTGTGAGTGTATCTGAGTGTGCGTGACTGTATGTGACTGAGTGTGTGACTGAGTGTGTGTCTGAGTGTGAGCGTGCGAAAGACTGATTGCGTGTGACTGAGGGTGTGAGAGTGAGTGAGTGTGTGAATGTATGTGAGTGTGTGAGTGTGTGTGTTTGAGTGTGTGTGAGTAAGTGAGGGTATGTGTCAATATATGTGAGTGTGTGCGAGTGTGTGTGAGTAAGTGAGGGTATAGATGTCAATATATGTGAGAGTGTATGTGAGTGTGTGGATGTGAATGTGACAGGGATATACGGGGATACAGAGGGATGCACAGAGATACACAGGGATACACAGGGATACACAGGGATACACAGTGATACACAGGGACACATAGGGATACACAGGGATACACAGGGATAAACAGGGACACACTGGGTTACACAGAGATATGCAAGGATACACAGGGATACACAACAATATGCAGGGATACGCAGGGATACACAGGGATATGCAGGGATGCACATGGATACACATGGATACACATGGATACACAGGGATACACAGGGGTACACAGGGATATGCACGGATACACATGGATACACATGGATACACAGGGATACACAGGGATACACATGGATACACAGCTATACACAGGGATACACATGGATACACAGGGATACACATGGATACACAGGGATACACATGGATACACACGGATACACAGGGATACACAGTGATACACAGGGATACACAGGGATACACAACAATACACAGGGATACATAGTGATACACAGGGATACACATGGATACACAGGGATACATGTGGATACACAGGGATACACAGGGATACACAACAATATGCAGGGATATGCAGGGATACACAGGGATATGCAGGGATACACATGGATACACATCGATACACATGGATACACATGGATACACATTGATACACAGGGATACACAGGAATACACATGGGTACACATGGATATGCACGGATACACATGGATACACATGGATACACATGAATACACAGTGATACACAGTGATACACAGGGATACACATGGATACACAGGGATACACATGGATACACAGGGATACACAGGGATACACAGGGATACACAGGGATACATAGGATACACAGGGATACACAGGGATACACATGGATACGCAGGGATACACAGGGATACACAACAATATGCAGGGATACACAGGGATACACAGGGATATGCAGGGATACACATGGATACACATGGATACACATGGATACACATGGATACACAGGGATATGCAGAAATACACAGGGATACACAGGGATATGCATGGATACACAGGGATATGCAGGGATACACATGGATACACACATATACACAGGGATACACAAGGAAACACAGGGATACACAGGGATACACATGGATACACAGGAATACACAGGGATAGAGGAGTGAGAGACGAGAAGGCACAGATGCAATCACCGTATCACACAAATGCGGCGAAGCGCAAATTGAAAATGAAAATGAAAGAAAAAATGAAACACTGTGGGGAGAAATAAATGGGAAAACTCATCTTAGAGCAGCCTGTACATGCCATACTACACAAACAGTACACATGGCGCAGGAGGAATAGCTAAAGCTGCTGTCACATTATGACGCATCGCACAAACATACGCTGACGTAAGTAATTTTTGGCCGCTACGTTGGGATACGTCGTAATGTGTTACGCATTCATTATGTGTACATCGATGTACGTTGAGGTACGTTGATGTACGATGACGTAAGTCAATGCACGTTTGGGGGGTTGCGAAAGTTTTGTGCATGCACAAAACTTTTGATGGACGGCAACATATGAGTTTTACATCGGCCATACTTTATGTATGCGTTAGGCATACTTCAATGTATGTTAAACACATGTTAGACGTACGTTGTTCACTACATTGCACTATGTTGACCTATGTTAAAGACAGTGGAAACGTACAGTCTGCATACTGACAACGTATGGATAACATATGTCTAACGTATGTCTATCGTACGTTTAGCATACATTTAGCATTTCTCCACCATGTCTTGATGTATGCAACGTATGAGACATAGTTCTGCCGATCGAATAACATATATAACATTCACCGGCATTCTGCGAACGTAGAGTGAGCGTAATTAAAGCGTTTTTCGCCGGGAGGCTCCTTATCCATATGTTGGCCATACGCTATGTATATGGTATGTATACATCCAACTTTGCCCCCCGTGCCGAAATGTTTGACGCATCTCAACGTAAAAAAAAGTGATTTTACGCTTTTGCCACACGCTTGTGAAATGCGTCGTAATGTGACAGCCCCTTAAGGTCTGCCCATACAACTTCTACCACAGCATGAATAGCGAGTGTGTTTGTTGGAGCGTTACGTCCTGGCAACATCTAAGGTCATATCAGAACGGGTACCTACAGACTTCTGACAGTGCACACTCATGGTGACTGTAGCGCTGCCCCACTGAGAAATCAGTCAGCCAGCACCATGACCCGATATCCCACCCAGTCAGATTATCCTGACACTAAGCCAACCAGTCCGTGCCCTATCCCAATAATGCAGAGCGCCAGGCTAGGAAGCGACAATTATAAATTCATAGGTTTGATTCGACCGGGAACCGAACTCCTGACCTTCCGCACGCGAGACCTGCGCTGTACCGATTCGGCCTCCATGCCAGGTGTGAAAAAGCGAAGAACTGTAAAAACATATTGTGTCACAATTTTTACCGAGGGCCATAAAGACCCAATGAGTAATGATCAAATATTTATAATTTAAATCAGAGAATTTGTCTGTCGATGAACATGTGCTGGTCTCATCATATGAGGAGTCCAGGTGCAAAACACTATAAGCGCTAATTACAAAATTGACATAAACATGAGAGTAAAACCTTCAGCAGGGTACTTCTTTTACGTACATATTTTTTTGTTCATTGCTCCTTAACCATCTCATCACAAGAAAAGTTGAACTTGCGAGAATTAGAATTACCTTCGGATAAAAATCTTGTATTTAGATTTAGATTTTGGATTGGCGTTTATGGGATTTTGCACCTGAACTATTCATATCTTGTTTTAACATGTGTTTGTTTCCTTAAAGAGCTGCCTGTAGGTTATTTGTATATCAGTTCCAGGGCTCAGGATTGTGTATTCCATATTGTAATGGCCCATGGCCCTCCGACTCTCACCCTGCCACGCACACATGGAAGAACGCCAAGATCCAATATAAGTACGCTTCAACTTGGTTTATTGAACCAATCTGCTCTCCGAGGCGTCCACAGTCATCTGACCCGCCCCCTCTCTCACCAGATCCCACCTCAACTCTATAGGTGGGTGGTGGGGGGGAGCTAGCCACACCCAGCAGAGGGCAGCCCAGTTGGGGGTCTGCCCGGTGGCTAGCCTGCCGCCACCTAGCGCAGTTCAGTGTAACTGTGTAGGTGTGCGGCATAGTCTCTGCCGCAACCGCATGGTAGTAGTGCTCATGTACAGACTACTACAATATTATTTGTTTTATGGGGCAATGAGAAGAAAACCATTAATGGTTGCACTGTTCCGACAATTTCTATCATTGTCAACAGCTGAATTCACACTTCTGTATTGTGTATGGAAATTGGTTGATTGTTTATTGGAGTTTGATGTCCAGGCAACATCTAACGTCATATCAGGACAGGTACCAACTTGTGACAGTGCATACTCATGGCAACTTTACAAAGGTGCCCAACTTGGACACTAGACCTACTGCCAGCACCATGACCTGATATCCCACTCAGTCACATTATCCTGACACTAAGCCAACCAGTCCTTGCCCTATCCTAATGATACTGAGCGACTGGCTAGAATATAGCGACGAGCATCAATTTTATAAGACATTGGTTTGACTCGACCAAGTTTGAATGCCACAATCTACCACCAAGACAGGAGGCGGACGCTCAACTCATTCGGCCACCCCTTCTGGTGTGAGGTGACATTTAGAATGGCACGTGAAGCTTGCTCCTGGCCGGAAGCTAATCACAGTTTGAGAAGCTGACGCAGCTACTCGAGAAAAGCACGTGACCCAGGAGATGCAGCGAGATTTCGCGAGTCACGTGACTGCTCCATCACGTGATGCTTTCCGCCACGTGACCCTTCCCGTCACGTGACCCCTCCGTCACGTGACCCCTCCGTTACGTGACCCCTCAGTGACGTGACTCTCCGTCACGTGACCCCTCAGTCACGTGACCCCTCAGTCACGTGACCCCTCCATTACGTGACTCCCGGACTCCCTGAATTAGGTTGCGTAGCAGGCTTTGGTGTTGGAGTTTTACGTCCTAACAACATCTAAGATCATATCAAGACGGGTATCGACTTGTAATAGTGCGCACTCATTGCAACTTTATAATGCTTCCCCATTGGGAGACCAGGTTGCTGGGACCATTACCTGATATCCCACTCGGTCACATTATCCTGATGCTGTGCTAACCAGTCCTTGTCCCATCCTATTAATGTCGAGTGCCTGGGTCGGTAGTGACAAATATCAATTGTGTAAGTCACTGCTTTGACACAGTCGGGTTAAAGTTGCATTGTCCGATTGTTTTGAGTTTCTGTCATTTTCTGAGATAAATATGTTAGGTTGGTCATTATAATCTACCTTACTTTAGTTTGAAGTAACTTTTACTTTAAATGGTTAACTTCTGAGATATTTGAAGTGCAAACATGCAAAATTAATGTTGGCAAGCCTGCCAAAACTCTACCACCATAGGCTTCTGCAGTAACAGGTTCTATTAAATTTACTCCGTATTCCCTTCTTTGTGATGACAACTGTTTAATAAGTGCAGCAGTATCAGCAAGATACGTATAATCAAATATAGATAAATGTCTTAGTTTTGAAAATTTGATGTTTTCATCGGACTATACAGCTTTAAACAAAATGTAACCTTCCTCATGAGAAGCATACACTCTACCGAATAATCCACCACATTCGGGAATTAATCACTGAATGTAGCAATAAAATACTTACAATCAAAACACATGATTTTACATGTACACAGGTATTTAACAACAATAGCCCGAGTGCGTAGGCAGAGTGAATGAATATTAACAATACCAGGCTGCAACTAAATGCCAATCAATTAAATCAAGAAATACCACATATTGGTCAAAGTCAGCCATGCTGCGCGACTATCGACGCTGGCCTGCCCCTCCCCCCCCCCTGTAAGATATGTAAAAGGAACAAGACCTTGACAGCTGTGTCTCATGACAGCAAGTGAAGTTTATTGGAACCACTGTTTACCTTGTTACCTTGTCACATGACCTGTTGCTGGTTCCCGGCTTCCACACATAGACCGGTGTGTCTATACATCACACCCCCCTCCCACCATCCTCACACCTCACACCTCACGCCTCACGCTAAAACGCCAAGGAGATTCAATTTGCATGTCGTCTCATGGAGCATGCGCATCGTCTGGCTCGACATGCGCAGTGAGGTGGCATGAATGCCCCTGATGACACACAAACCTTTCGGAAGAATATTGTGTCTACATAAAGATGGGCTACAAAAAGGGGATTCTCCCTTTCTCTCTGTAATGGGCACAGTGGCCTAATCAGTAGAGTGTGGGCCTCGCGTGCGGAAAGTCGGGAGTTTGGTTCCCGGTCGAGTCAAACCAATGACTTTAAAATTGGTACTTGTCACTTCGTAGCACACACACACACCCACACACACCCATACCCACACACCCATACCCACACACCCACGCCCACACACACCCACACCCACACATGTATACGCACACACCCCCAAACACACCCACCCCCACACACACGCACACACACCCACAAGCACACACGCACACACACACACCCACACACACACACGCAGTGCATATCCCATACCTCATCGTAATGTTTCAGTCCGATGGTTTTAAGTGTTTTTTTTTAGATAACTATATTGGTTCGTTGGTTTTATGTCCTGGCAACATCTAAGGTCATATCAGGACGGGTACCGACTTTTGACAGTGCGCAGTCATGGCGACTTTATAGTGCTGCCCCACTGGGAAATCAGGTGACCAGCACCATGACCTGATATCCCATTCAGTCACCGTATCCTGACATTAAGACAACCAGTCCTTGCCCTATCCTAATAATGCAGAGTGCCAGGCTACGAAGCGGCAAGTACCAATTTTAATGTCATTGGTCTGACTCGACCGGGAACCAAACTCCCGACCTTCCGCAGGCGAGGCCCATGCTCTACTGATTAGGCCACCATGCTCGGTACAGAGAGAAAGAGAGAATCCCCTTCTTGTAACCCATCTTTATGGAGACACAATATTCTTCCACGTGTGTAACATATACAGACCAAGAAGGAAGCGGCCGCACACAGCCTGCCACAT
The DNA here is from genome assembly GCA_030323885.1 of Branchipolynoe longqiensis. Taxonomy (NCBI): domain Eukaryota; kingdom Metazoa; phylum Annelida; class Polychaeta; order Phyllodocida; family Polynoidae; genus Branchipolynoe; species Branchipolynoe longqiensis. The sequence goes on along the minus strand of CM059203.1, from coordinate 45,928,651 downwards.
TTGTATCCGGGTTGTTTCATGGTAAATGTGGCCAAAGTGTGACATGAGGGTCAAAAATGAATATTGTGTATTTTCCTAATTTGTTCACTGAGTAGCCAACTCTTGTCCATATATATCCCTGTAATGTGAAGGAAAAGATAGTTGAGGTTACCATTTTGTCAGAAAAAAAACAAGAACTAAATGACGAATTGAGTAGCCAGCCCAAGGTGTGTACTTATTAATCACATAGTCTGGATTTATTAATCAAATCAATTATTTAATCAAATTGATTGCTTGAAACAATTAAATTTTACATAGCCATATTACTAGAAAATAGCCTTACACATGCAACAATAGCAACTGGTTTTTTACTGAAGCTCTGGTATTCCCAGGATAACATATTTCCTAATTTCACAAGCACGGGACAAGCAGGGGACACAACAGGTACATCCAGAACCAGGTTAATCACCTTGGAATTTTAGATAACAAAAAATATATATGCATGCAAAATGAATATTTATTTCAAGTAAGAGTCTTCTTTTATTATTTCATTGACTAACAGGTAATATTCTCTGCAAAATAAAGGTATAGCAGACTGTAGAAAAGTCCACATTCTCTATGTCACAAATTCATGCCTTTAAAACACCATACTTTTGGAATGAAAATATTGGCTTTTTTTTTACTATGTCACATTAGGCCTTAATCTTTTCATATCTATCTCTCCAAAGTGTAATGCCCGGTACACACCTACCGTTTACGATCATTTTTCCGCACCCACCTAGCGTATACGATCTAAAACTGCCCAAAAATCGTGAGGTGTGCACTCCCCTAGCACACCTACCGATTGCGATTCACGATTTTTAGGACTAAAACGGTATGTGTGCACTAGGATTACGATTGCGATTCGCGATTCAAAAAATGAATCGGCCCGTTTTCAGTTTTAAGCGGATCGGGAGTTTTAGTGCACGAATCATATACGGTATGTGTGTACATGGCATTAGAATACCAATTCTATAAAGAAAATTCCTCCTCTACTCTTTCCATATCTGTTTTTGACCATTAGATACTGGAAAGTACATTGGCACCATTTACCATGAAACGACCCATTTGTATAAATAAAAGTGAATGTGTGTGTGTTTATTTGTCCGGGTGTTCAAAAAAACATGTGACAAATCTCAACTCAAATGGCAGTGAATATGATATTTGTTGAGAAATATGTGAAGTCATCATCTGGCAGTTGTAGTTGTGTAGACAGGATATATGAAATCAATACAGGCAAAGAGAGAAAGGAAGAGTATAAAGAGTGAAAGTAGAGTGAGAGCTTGTACCCTCAGGTTTATTATTATATAGTGGTACATGGATCTGGTATGGCATACCACCTGACCATTCTCTCCAATGAGCAACAAGCATTTATAGTTCCACCAATGAACAGTAAACATTCTTGTGTCACCATGGCTACTGTGATCTACTCACCACCACCATGCTATGTGGCTGCTTGGCCTGCACCTGCCTGCTGTGTGTGTGTGGTGATCTGTGACTAACAGTTGGGGTGGAGGGGGTAGTGAGTAGAGCTCCTGAGGCCCCTTACACACTATCACTAGTGCCTCCTTCACACTATCTACCTAATACACAATGACTATTGACCATAAGTAAAGGATCACGAGCAACTATATAAATACATTTATGCACCAGTCTTTGTTGCCTCGCGACCGACAGCATGATGATGATGATGATGATGATGACCTGGCCATATATATCATTTACATTAATAGACCATTTGTATTCCTTTATAGACCATCTGCATTCCCCACCAATGCATTTTATTGGAATATTTTTCACTATGATTAGGACGATGATGTCGGTGACGACCGGCATGTTGGCACCATCCACGTCAGTGGTGTCCACCATGTTGGTAGCGATTATCGCCTCAACTGAGGCGGTCTAACATAGCGAAGCTGACATTTGCATCGACTAAAGTGAAATAGACGCCTTCCTCTAAAAGAAAACTGAAGGCGAAAATAACCCTCCACAGGAATAAGCTTTAATGTCCACGGAGACTGCAGGTTTTAAGCTTGTGTATATGAGTCAGTCTCCTGAAAACTGGCCAGAAGTGTCACATGGAGAGTTAAAATCCAATATTTGAATTTTTAACATTGTTTGGTTGCAAATGAAAGCTGGAAATCTCTCCTTTACATCTATATAAAATATAAATTGATGACATAAAAAAGAAAGGTGTAGTCCATGATTAAGTTATAGTAGACTTACTAGACTTTAGTAGCTTTGGTGTTCTCTGTGGCAGAGTGGTTAGAGTGTCTGACGTTTTTCTAGGTTGGATGCCTGATCTGAGGGTCGGTTGTTCGAGTCCCCATGCCCCCCCCCAACCTCTGCCAATTTGGATTTCCACCGCTGTGTATAACTTACAGCGTCATCAAAGGCCGGTTGCTCTCATACCATGTCTATGTGGTATGGGAGGTTAAAAATCCCTTGGGTCGGTAAAGGTCTAGGCTCGGGCTTTCTATCGACAAACTGTCTAATGGTGAAAACAAGTCTATTCAGACTTATCCATGATAGGCAGTATAAATCTTCAAGAAAAAGAAAAAAATAACATGTGTTGCTCAGACGTAACACATGTTTAGGACACCACACAGTCTGCTTAATAAAAATCAAAGCAGAATTAAATAATTTCATACTGAGAAGCATATTAATCATGGCATAATATACAGAAATATGTAGTGCTTTTATTGATATAAAAAAAGTAATTCCCAGCCATGCTTTATTCACTGAATAATTAGTGTACAATATGTGTGTGGCATCCAGACACCACTGGTTACATCTGTGACAGAAATTTGTAATGTTATTTCTGAAGACATCACATATTTTTTTTTTAAATTTAAGCATGCATACATGTTAATAAATACTTCCTTTTGATTTGGGAACAGTTTTGTTTGATATATCAATGCAATACAATATGTTAGTAAGGGTCCAACCATGTCCCACATGTCATGTTACAAATGGGTGTCTGTAAAATGTTTATTTTTTTTTACAAAAACACTTCATAACTAAAAAGACCAGGTGCACGCGGTTTATTTTATTTCCTTTATTTCTTATAGCAAATCTGAACATGAATATGAAAAGTATAAGGACAAAATAAGTAGGAAGTGTTGATGTTTTAAAATCCCATTCCATGCTGACCAGTTTTAAGGAGAGTGACCCATATGCATACATATATACACGCACATATATATATTCCTCCAGTGTGTGTGGGGCGAGTGGTGCCACCCGTATGCAACTCCCTGACAGATGGGTTGGGGGGGGGGGGCACTCCATATACTTTTATAATGCGTTATACATCACATATATAAAAGAAAAGATGAAAATCCTCCAGTGCGACTGACACTGGTCTACATCTGGTGGAGACGCGGAGTCCGCAGGTGGCGCCACCAGTACAGTGTTGGGTCTTACAGAGTATAACAATAATGATAATAATTCCCTGATGTATCTTTATACTTGCCTAATTTGTTTTACATAAATAAGAAAATATACCTGACCATCCCCCTTTAGATGTGCTGTAATAAGATTGCATTTTCTCGATGTTGTTTTTTGGGGGGAGTTTTCAGTCGCGTTGGCACGCTGAAGGCTGCAAATCTGCTGCATTGTATGGGCACCACCAAAGGTGGTTCCATGCGCCTGAGAGTTAGCTTCAGCTAGGTAGTGGTCAGAGAAATCAGGGGGACAAGGAGGGGGGGGGGGGACAAGGCGGAGGGGGGAGGGGGAAGTGTGGGGGATGGAGAGCAAAAGGTAGTCTAGGAGCGCAACCCCGGTCCTCTAAGAGGGCCGGGGAAGGTTGGTTGGTTGCAATAGTTTTACACCCCAGCAAGACCCTAGGCCATAGCAGGACGGGTATTGACTTGTGACAGTGCACACTCATGGTGACTTTATAGTGCTGCCTTACTGGGAGATCAGACCACTGACACCATAACCTGATGTCCCACATGGTCACATTATCCTGATACTGTGCAACCAGTCCTTGTCTGAACGTAGTAACCAGTGGTTATGAGAAGCGCTAGGCAGCAAACTTTTCTCGATGCAGAACTCACCTGTGGTGCCCCCTGACGGCCTCCTCTGCAAAACAAAAGATGACAAAATCAGTTTCAGGACTAAGTAAGTATCATCTGAGATATTGGTCCTCAAGGGAGGAACTGGTTGGTTGGTTATTGGAGTTTTGCATCCTGGCAACATCTAAGGCCATATCAGGACGGGTACCGACTTGTGACAGTGTGCACTCATGGCGTCTTCCATCGTGCTGCCCCACCAGGAGACCAGGCTGCCAGCACCATGACCCGATATCCCACTGAGTCACATTATCCTGACACTGAGCCAACCAGTCCTTGCCATGTCCTATTAATGCCGAGTGCCAGGCTAGGAAGCGACAAGAATCAATTTGATATAACGTCATTGTATAATATTTCTGTAAGCTCAGCCGCATGAACACCAGATAATACTACAAAACTCTCTCCTTCATCTCACTCCCTGATGCATCCCTTAAACAACCCTTCTACACACTCCTAAGTAATAAAAGGAAGACAAGTCACACCGATAAACAGTGGTGAAGTTTTGCTATAATGGCATCAACTCCTGCCCACCTACTAGTGACCTATCACCCACACCCCTTACCTTCTGTCCACACAGAATCTCATTACTACTTTAGCCTGTATAAGAATCCGTGCCTACAACCCATTGAACCGGAGTCCCTTGGGTGTTGCACTCAACTCAATTTAGATATATCAAATTGTCTAGCAATTTAGATATATGAAATTGCCTAGCATCAGACAGAGTGTGTGGGATTCCTGCTCTAGAGTAGGTGTGTCTCACTCAAGAGCCAGGAGTAGAGTGATCTCCCTTCAGTGTGTCTGAAGCAGAGTCTTGAATAATTCATGAATCTCAGAATGAGGCTAGTGTGCTCAGAGGGCCAAGGTAAGTGTAGATAACTGGGCAGTCCCACAGTCAGCCAATCAGGCACCCCCACAGCCGGGGTGGGAGCCACACCCCGGTGGTAGTGGCTGTCACTCAACTCAGCTGCAAGTGGTGCCCTGGGTGCATATGCAAATGAGGCTGTGGTGGGCCCGCCCCATGGTCATGGGGGGACAGGTAGTTGCAAACAGTTACAATAGATCTCTGTTAATATGACCTTTTCTCCAATTGCACTCCTTATGGATGCATAGAGAAACATGTCAATAATCATGTACTGTCTTCTTATATATAAACATCTCTTCAGTAATCTCAGGCATCAAATATAACATATTTCACATCACTTATTATCATGTACAATGGGATTGGGATACCATCACTTTTAGTTTAGATAACGTTGTCCCCACTACGTCGTCCAAGAATAATAATGCTCTCTGCCAATATATAATTTTTAATTGGTTTGACTCGACCGGGAATCAAACTCCCACACCCGAAGCCTGCAATCTGCCGATTCGGCAACCATGACAAGTCTGAGATATTGATCCACAAGGGATGGTGGGGAGCTGGCACATGGTGTGCTGATAGAACCGGGGGTTGGGTGACTGTCCCTCCCAGCGACACACTTCTTCACTCGAGGACATATAAGTATATATACTTTAGCAGTAACATACGAAATGACAACTGTTCGGTGTAGGAGTAACAAGGACTGACACGTATAAATTGACAGCTCTTGAGTTTAAGTGACGCAGGAATGGTAATTATAAACTGACAGTTGTTCTGTATATAAATAATAAGGGACTGGGAAGTATAAACTGACAGCTGTTCTGTATAGAAGTAAGATAGCACTAGGATTTGATTGATTGATTGGTTTCTTTACGCCATTAAACTGACAGCTGGTTTGTTGTTTTATTGTGTGGTAATATGTTTATTCTGCTGATTAAGTCTTTTGTCAGTGCCAAAGCACTGGTCTTCCAGCCATTTTTCAATTCAGGGTTATTTACACAAAAGGTATATAGAATAAGGTTTACAACAACTGTTGAATACATACTTTGCAGCATATAACAAAATGAAAATCTGTAACCCAAAAGTTCCATAGCAATATGCTACAGTAGTGTCATATAATTGGATCAATATTAGTCAGATCAATGTGAGTATTTACATTGTATTTAGAATGTAAGCAGAAGTTATCTTCTGTATTCAGTTGGTAAAGTTTTTGTAAGTTTTAATGTTCAGTTGCAGTTAGGCAAGTGGTATAAAAATGTCAGTTTGTTAGAAATATTCTAGTGTAACTCTAGTGTAGTTAGTTATGTGAGTTTATGAATTATGTTGTTGGGGTGGGGTAGTTAATAATACACTGGACCAGCTGTGACCAGTGAAGCAGTGGGACCAATCCCAGTGCATTTAGGTCTTAAATTTGACATTTTTATTTGGACTGTCTCTGTCATTGTATATGTTTGACTGGAAATAACAGAGGAACAGCAACAAATAAAAAGAAAACATATAAAAGAAAATAAATACAAAAACATTTAAAAAAGAATCTGTATAAAAACACACACCAAGGCACTGACAATTATGAACTGACAGCTGTTCTCTATAGAAATAATAAGGGACTGGGAGTATAAACTGGCAGATGCTCTGTATAGAAGTAAGACAGCACTGGGAAGTATAAACTGACAGCTGCTCTGTATAGAAGCAAGAAATAATTTGTTGTTGGTCCAATTGTTGTTTAAGCAGGGGAAATTTCAGTCATAGACAACTGGTCTTCCTCATTCCACTGCTGGTCGATAGAAAGCCCGAGCCTACACTTTTACCGACCCAAGGGATTTTTAACCTCCCACACCACATAGACATGGTATGAGAGCAACCGGCCTTTGATGAGCCTGTAAGTTATACACAGCGGTGGAAATCCAAATTGGCAGAGCTGGGGGCATGGGGAATCGAACAGCTGACCCTCAGATTAGGAGTCTGACCTAGAAAAAAGCCAGACACTCTAACCACTCCGCCACAGAGAATGCCACAATCGATAGCTGCTGTGTATAAGTAACAAAGGACTGGAAGGTATACACTGACAGCTGCTCTGTATAGAAGGAACAATGGAATGGGAACTATAAACTGACAGCTGTTCTGTATAGAAATAAGAAAGCACTGGGAAGTATAAACAAACAGCTGCTCTGTATAGAAATAACAAAGGATTTTCCTTCCAACCAGTGCACCATGACTGTCTGTGGGAAAGTGCATATAAAAGACTCCTTGCTGCTTATCAGAAAGCATAGCCTATGTGGCGGCAGCGGGTTTCCTCCAAAGAAATATGTCAGAATGACATGTTTGACGTCCAATAGCCGGTGATACAAAAATGAATGTGGTCTAGAGGTGTCGTTAAATAAAACAACCATACTTTTGTCTTTTGTATCGTGGAGACGGGATGGACAAATGAGTTAGAGAGTCCATCTCCCATGTTGGTAGATTGTGGGTTCGAATCCTGGTCGAGTCAAACCAATGACTTAAAAATTGATACTTGTCACTTCCTAGCCAGATGCTAGGCATTACTAGGATAGGGCAAGGAGCAGTGGAATGAGGAAGACCAGTCGTCTGTGACTGAAATTTCCCCTGCTTAATCAACTAATGTACCAGAAAAAAAGAAGAAAAGATCTGTCTCGAAGCATGATATCTGGCACAGGTGTACACTACAACATACTAAATTGATTTTTGGAGGGCGCCAAAGCTGATGCTCTTTGGAGCCGCCATATTGGCCAAATCCAAGATGGCCACCAGTCGCTATTTTATTCTGTCATAACTTCATAACCGAAGGTCATAGGATCATGAATGACAGGTCTTTTTATATGTTTGTGTGACCATCAGAATATATGCAACATGCTAAGATACATAACAGTCTGCTTCAGATAACATAAATAACATAAGATATCTTGGGGGGCTCCCATGTGCAAAGTTGTCGATTTGATTGTGAGCGATAAATGGGCATGTTGCAAAGAATCAATCTGTTTCACACTAACTCTTTGTTGCAGGTAGAGTCTATGTCTATGTTAGGCTGAAGCCGTAGGCTATCATTAGTTTTTTACTCTGAAATGTCTCGGCATTCCGTTTCTTGGAAGGAACCTGTTGAACGCCCGATAATGCAGAAAGAATCCCACTTCCGGATTACTGTTACTTGGAGAGCATGTCGATCATGGGGGCTGGTGAGTGGATTTGGCGAGAATGGTGGGAAACGCTCAATAAGGAATAAACCCACCATTTTCTCAAATCATGTCTATTTTAAGGAATGGTTATATGCCTGAAAGAAGCTTACATACAGGAAATCCTGTCAGAACAGTGTTTTAAAGCACTCACATATAATTTTAGATGAAAATGGTTATGAATATATGTTGGCAAACATATCAAAAACTCATCATAATCATGCTGTCGGTCGCGATGTGACAAAGACTGCTTTTATTTCTTAATCGCCGCTATTTCGTGTGGTTGGGCATTTCATAAAAGCTGCTTGCAAAGTGTTGAAGTGCTGCTGGCTTTTGCAAGTTACTAGCAGCACTCTCTCTAGAGGTCTCACACCAGCAAGAACATGTCAAGACAGGCGCAAACTATTTGTCCCTGCAGTAGCTGGCCGGGAGATGGCGACCATGATATTAGAAGTATATGTATGCTCATCATCATCATCATCATCATCATCATGGTGTCGTTCGCGATGCGACAAAGACTGCTTTCATTACTTGACTGCTGCTTGTGCAGTTGTACATTTCATGAAAGCAGCCTGCAAAAGTGTTGAAGTGGTGCTGGCTTTTGCAAGTTACCAGCGGCACTCTCTCGGGGAGCAAATCGAGGTTTCACACCGGCAAGAACATGTCCAGACAGGCGCAAAACTATTTGTCCCTGCAGTGGCTGGTCGGGAGATGTTGGGAGTTCCAGACATCAACCACCCTTAATGCTGCCACATTGACATGGTTTTCTGTGTAGGGTTTGCTCCCTTAGACTTTGGTTCTGTCAAGAACCTGTACCACAAGGCAGTGGTTTACAACTTTGCAGGTGATGTGATGTATTATGCAAGTATAAAGGCTTTCCAACACCTCTGTCAATGCTAAATCATAATTATACCCATCGACGCCGACATCCAATGATCGACGCTGACAACTTTATCAGATGTCGGCATCGCAATTCTTAAAGTCCCATGCATTTCTTTGTTTTATATTATATTATCCTAGAAACAAATCAGGTTGTTGTATTTTCTCGACCTATACATTCAGGATAAATTCCCATCCGGAAGGTCGGGAGTTCAAATCCCAGCCGAGTCAAACCAATGACTTACAAAATTGATATTGCCGCTACCTAGCATGATGCTTGGCATTATTAGGATAAGACAAGGACTGGTTGGCTCAGTGTCAGGATAATGTTAGTAGTGGGATATCAGGTCATCGTGATGGTGGCCTGCTCTCCCAGTGGGGCAGCACTATCAGTCACCATGAGTGGAATATCAGTTCATGGTGCTGGCGGCCTGATCTCCCAGTGGGGCAGCACTATAAGTTCACCATAAGTGCGCACTGTCACAATTCGGTACAGATCCTGATATGCCCATAAATGTTGCTCTGATGCAAATCCCAACAAAAAAATATATATATGTGATGTACAAGTATAAGTATTATGCGAGTATAAAGGCGTGGAAGGGAATGGATACTTTCTGGGTGCCATATATGTTAGGATATGTGCTGTATAAGCAATTATGCGAGTACAATTATCTGGAATTATCAACTGACTCTACACCAACTAATGACATTCCTTTACTCATCGACTGGTCAGGCCTCTGCCTCGCCTGGTGGCGCCACCTGGTTTCTTCCTCCTCATGTTGTAAAGCTCCCTCTAAAATCTTTCGGTGCGACTGACTCTAATCGACACCTGTTGGAGGAGACGTTAGCCCCAGGTGGTACCACCCGTCAAGTGTCTTACGGAGTATAACAATGGTTATCACAATAATACTTAATAATTAAGATGTGATGGAAACAATTCCCTTCATATTTGTATACTCGCATAATGCGTTACACATCACATATATGTACACACATATATATTTGTGGGATTCGAACTCTCCTGACCTTCCGCACAGGAATTCTTTAATCTTACCAATTCGGCCAGGGTGTCTGATAGTGTTGGGTCGCGTACTTAATCCAAGACACACTGTACCTGTCTTCAAAGGACAACTCCGCATCCGCACTGATATTGTCCTCACATAGCAGATGTCTTCTCCTCAGGGAGGACGATCAAATGAAATAAGTGCAGCTTGTACACTGAACAATTGTCCGCACAAGGCAGGGGTCCGCCGATCACTGTGGTCGCTGAAGACAGGGGCTATTGTAGTTGGTTATGACTGATTATACTACTAGACTTTGGTAGCTTTGGCTAGATGTCTCATCGGTGGGAACTCCTTGTCAGGACTTCATATATAGTAACCGGCTTGCCTTATAAGGTGTATGATTATGTGATCATGCGCAATTCCCACATCCGTAATGATATTACTGCGTAAGCGTGCTATATCGGGCGCTTATCCAAGTGTGTATTAATATATATATATATGTACTATATAACTTATAATGTGGGTATAAATAACGGTAGCCCCTTAATGTTTCTTCTCTCTAACCACCTTAACTTCCATGTTGTTCACTGCGGAGCGGGCACTCTCTCCTCCCCCGCCCCCTATGCGCCGTGAGCCAACTGCCACTCTGCTGAGATATATATATATATATATATATAATCTATATATTTATATGTACTATATAATTTAGTATGTGGATATAAATAACCCAGACCCTTAAATGTTTCTCAGTAACCATCTTATCTTCCATGTTATTTGCTGCGGAGAGGGCATTCTCTCCTCCCCGCCTCCTGTACGTCGTGAGCCAACTGTCACTCTGCTCAGATATATATATATATACATATATATATATATAAATATATATATATATAATCTATATATTTATACCCCCCCGCCTCCTATACCGTCAGCCAACTGTCACTCTGCTCACTTTCAAAACTGCTCATATATGAACTATATATACAATACAGTAAAACCTCTCTAACCGACCACCTCCACAGATCGACCACTCGCCTATATCGATCGCTTTATTTGTGTCCCAACAATGCCATTGTAACCATATTCTAACTCCCTAAATGGGCCACCTCCCTAAATGGACCACTTAAAGTCGGTCCCAAGGTCGGTCGATTTAGAGAGGTTTTACTGTATATATAACTGGACGAGGTGGTCAATTCAGTAGGGCACAGGCCTCGCGTGCGAGAGATCGGGAGTTCAATTCCAGATTGAGTCAATGACTTATAAAATTGATACTTGGCGCTCGGCAATAAATTTGCATAGACCAATGGTTTTGAATTTCGGAATTTTTCTGAGATAAATATATTATATGGATTACTAGTATCTACTTTATATTAGTTCAAAGTTACTTTTATTTTAAATGGTAAATATTTTAGATATTTTGAGTGCAAACATGGAAAATTAGTTTTGGCAACCTTGCCAAAACTCTGGCACCATAGACTTCTGCAGTAACAGGTTCTGTTAAATTGACTCAGTATTGCCTTCTACGCAGAAACAAATGCTTAATAATAAATGCATCAGTATCTAGGTTAGATATGTAAAATCAAAACTAGATAATTGGGTTGGTTTTGAAAATTTGATATTTCATCGGACTTTGCAACTTTAATAGGATAGGGGAAGGACTGGTTAGATCAGTATGAGGATAACCATCATGACTTGAGTAGGAAATTGGGTATTGGTGCCAGTGACCTGGTGTCCCATTGGGGCAACACTATAAAGTCACCATGAGTGCGCACTGTCACAAGGCAGTACACGTCCTGATATGAACTTAGATGTTGCCAGGAAGAAAAACTCCAACAACCAACTAGCAATATACAGTATAACCCGGTTAAACCAAACTTGAAGGGACCCTAGAAATTTGTTTGGATTAACCGATCATTGGTTTAACCAAGCTTTGGCTTCGACTTTGACTTGGCTTTTGCAAAAATACAGGTTCATTATGAATGCAATATACAATGTATGTGGACACTTTGATTATTGTTTTTTATGTATATACAATATAACCCAGTTAAACCAAGCTCAGTTAAACCAAACGATCGGTTAATCCAAACTTTTTCCGGCGGCTTGACAAAATACTACCATTTATCATATAAAAACGTCTCAGATGACCTTATAACCACATGAAAATTCAGTTTAACCATACCAGAAGTGGCCTGGGGCACGACAATTTTGTTTGGATTAACTGATAGTTTGGATTAACCGACGTTGGTTAAACCAACTTTTTTATATGATAAATGGTATTATTTTGCCGGGCCGAAAAAAGTTTGGATTAACCGATCGTTTGGTTTAACCGAACTTGGTTTAACGGGGTTATACTGTATATAGAAAATGTAGACTACATAGTTATAAATAACGGAGATGATCGCAGGGTTTCCCTTCCCACCTTGGATTTCCTTTGTTTGTTGTTGTTTTAGGACCTAGCAACATCTAAATTCATATTAGGACGGGTGACCAAAAGGGATGGCCGAATGAGTTGAGCGTCCGTCTCCTTCGTTGGGAGATCTGGGGATCTGAACCCATGGGTTTGTGGGTTCGAACCCTGGTCCAGTCAAACCAATGACTTAAAAATGTATACTTGTCGCTTCCTAGCCTGGTGCTCTGCATTATTAGGATAGGGCAAGGACTGGTTGGCTCAGTGTCAGGATAATGTCATTGAGTGAGATATCAGGTCATGGTGCTGGCAGACTGGCCTCCCAGTGAGGCACCACTATAAAGTCGCCACGAGTGCGCACTGTCACAAGTCGGTACCCATCCTGATATGACCTTAGATGTTGCTAGGACGTAAAACTACAACAACACAAAAAGAAACTATCCAGGCGCTCGCACAGGATAATGTGACTGAGTGCGATATGAGGTCATGGTGCTGGTGGCCTGGCCTCTCAGTGAGGCAGCACTAAAAAGTCGCCATGAGTGCCCGTCCTGATATGACCTTAGATGTTGCTAGAATATAAAACTCCACAACCAACGGCCCCAAGGGGGTCGGCGTGATGCATGCCGGGAACCCCCCACACACAGACACATACACACTCTCTGACATATGCAAAACCTGCAAACCTTCAGAGAAACAATCATTCTGCTATTATTCGGAATATTGCTTACTATTATTGAGAAGGTTTTCACTTTTGGTTTCCATGTCACACTTTAGTGCCCAGTTTCAGAGAATGAATGACCCATATATATATACTTGTGTATTTGTATATGGTACAGACACATCCATCTTTGACCGGAAACCGGAGATACTAAGAACACAGATCAACATGTAGTGCAGGCCTAGCGGAACAATACGAAATAGAATAATTTAAATACACATACACGAGGTTGAGCATCCGTCTCCTCTTTTGGGAGATCGGGGGATCCGAACCCATGGGTTTGTGGGTTCGAACCCTGGTTGAGTCAAACCAATGACATACAAATTGATACTTGTCGCTTCCTATCCTGGCGTTTGGCATTAATAGTGTTGTGGGGGGTGATGAAAATGGGAAATATTTCGCCTAGAGTGGAACTCAAACCCACATATCTTTGAATTCCGGGCCACTGTGCTAACCATTACACCACCTAGGCTCCCTGATGTTACTACACTACCCACGCTTTCCGGTTTATGCGGCTCCTTGCCTGAGAGGTCAGTGCAGACCACTACACTCGTCCCCCTGGAATTGTAAGTCTTTTAATGCTTACAATTACATACATACAGGCAATGCACTTACATATATATACATACACAGGGTAGGTTCAAAAACTATACAGCGCGTAGCTTGTACAGGATCCTGGTCATGGCTCGTTGATATCACCATACTACCCACACCTACCGGTTTATGCGGCTCCTTGCCTGAGAGTGAGAGGTCAGTGCAGACAGCTACAATAGGATAGGGCAAGGACTGGTTGGCTCAATGTCAAGATAATGTGACTGAGTGTAATAGCAGGTCATGGTGCTGGTGGCCTGGTCTCCCAGTGGACCAGCACTATAAAGACGCCATGAGTGTTCACTGTCACAAGTCTGTAGGTACCCGTCCTGGTATGACCTTAGATGTTGCTAGGACATAAAACAACAACAAACCACTGTTATTTATATTCGTGTTGCAGACTATCTATCACACACACATAAATATGCAGCAGTGCCTTTGATATCCCCATCAGGGCTGCACAGCTGCCCCTGTCTCCAACTAAATGAATTGTGGTGTTCTCTGTGGCAGAGTGGTTAGAGTGTCCAACATTTTTCTAGATCAGACTCCTACTCTGATCGTTAGTGGTTCGATTCCCCATGCCGTCACCTCTGTCAATTTGGATTTCCACGGCTGTGTATAATGTAAAGCATCACCAAAGGCCAGTTGCTCTCATACCATATCTACGTCGTGTGGGAGGTTAATAATCTGTTGGTTTGGTAAAAGTGTAGACTTGGTCTTTCTGTCAACCAACTGTCTAATGGTGAAAACAAATATATGCATACTTATCCATGATAAAAGAGTATAAATGTGGTGTTCTCTGTGGCAGAGTGGTTAGAGTGTCTGACTTTTTACTAGGTCAGACTCCTAATCTGTAGGTCAGGGTTTCGATTCCCCGTGCCCCCCACCTCGGCCTATTTTGATTTCCACCGCTGTGTATAACTTACAGTGTCATCAAAGGCAAGTTGCCCTCATATCATGTCTATGTGGTGTGGGAGGTTAAAAATCCCTTGGGTCAGTAAAAGTGTAGGCTCGGGCTTTCTATCAACAAACTGTCTAATGGTGAAAACAAGTCTATTCAGACTTATCCATGATAGGCAGTATAAATATTCAAGAAAAAAAAGGATAACATCTTCAAGCAAACCTATAAAGTATAAATCTTCAAGAAAAAACCGCACGAAAAAACGTACAGCTCTGCATCTAGGTCAATGCCCTGACATCGAAGGCGTCAGGTGTCGCAGTTTCCGCCGTCCGCCAGTTTCCGCAGCATGCATACACTCAAAGGCATTGTCAATGGCAGTGATCAATCTTCATACAGAAAAAGTGAAATATCTCTAAAACCACACCACCTAGAAACAAATCGCTTGGTACACATATAGAAAACATCTTTACCAAAAATATTATATTAAATTTATAAGGTTAGGGTTCTTGGTTTCTATTAATTTTGAATTAAACTAATGTTTTGCACTGCACATACCGTCAAACTCAAGGCTTTGTCAATGGTCGTGAGCAATCTTCATACAGAAAATACAGAAAAAGTGAAATATCTCTTAAACCACACCACCTAGAAACAAATTGCTCGGTACACATATAGAAAACCTCTTTACCAAAAACTTTATATTAAATTTATAATGTTAGTGATGATGCTGTTCGATTTTGATGCATGCGCAGAAGCGATGCGTACCGCGGAAACTGGCGGATGGCGGAAACTGCGACACTGGTCACAAACCGGCAAATCACCCGGTGCGATGGCCGAATCGGTTCAGCGCAGGCTTCGCATGCGGGAGGTCTGGTGTTCGGCTCCCTGTCGAGTCAAAATAATGACTTATATAATTAATAGGTGCCGCTTCCTAGCCTGCTGCTCAGCATTAATAGGATAGGGCAAGGACTGGTTGGCTCTGTGTCAGGATAATGTGACTGAATGGGATATCGGGTCATGATGATGCTGGCTTGGTCTTCCAGTGCGGCTGCATGATGAAGTTGCCATGAGTGTGCACTGTCACAAGTCGGTACCTGTGCTGATATGACCTTAGATGTTGTCAGGATATGAAATTCCAACAACCAAGAAACCAATCAACGGGCAAATCAAATGAGATGAAGCAATTCAGATGTTTAATGGTTGGTGGTGGGCGTTTTACATCCTGTTTCACTTGTCCGTCTGAATTTTCACTTGTTCCGGACAAGCGGCCAAGCTCTTATTTCGAACGCTGATAAAGATATATATATATATATACAGTGATAGAAATAAGCAAAATTGTCCACTTGTCCACCGGACATGTCTGGTGTGATTTTCACTTGTCCGTCTAAATTTTCACTTGTCTCGGACAAGCTAACAAATTCGTATTTTGAACGCTGATATATATATTTCTACATATATATATATGATGTATAACGCATTATACAAGTATAACTGCTAGGGGACCATATGACTTATAATTTATATACCTTGCTACTTCCTCCATGGGCAGATTGGTTGAGTGCCCCCCCAACCCCCACGCCCGCCACCCCCACCCTCAAAGTTGTTTTGGGGGAGTTTTCAGTCGCATTGGAGCGCTGAATGCTGCAAATCTGCAGCACTGTATGGGCACCGGTGAAAGCGGTCCCATGTGGTCAGGAGTTGGCTTCTGATGGGTAGTGGTCAGAAAAATTGGGGTGGGGAGGTGGACTCGTGGCAACTTTCTAGTGCTGCCCCACTGGGAAATCAGGCCGCAGCACCATGACCTGATGTCCCACACAGTCACATTATCCTGACATTGTGTGCCCAGTCCCTGTCCTGACCTCATAACGCTGTCCGGGAGTTCTATACGGGTGCCCCCCCCCCCCTGTCCCCCTCGCGCGACACACATGTACAGGGGAGCGTTGTTTGTTTGTTTGTTTGTTGTTGTTTTACGTCCTAGCAACATCTAAGGTCATATCAGGACAGGGGAGCGGGTCGTGGCTGGTGCCCGGCGATAACCGTAGTACGTATATGGGTTACATCCGGGCCATCGCGCCGCCATTAGTTCACGCGAGATCTCGGCGGTTGAAAGGAGGAGAGGGTGTGTGGCTTCTGTTATCGTTTATGCCTACGAGGCTTCGCAATTTGGGTGCCGGAGGTCTGGCTTTGTTAGTTGGAGGAGCGGGAGGTAGCTCAGGCGGTAGAGTGTCCACCTGTGAAGGTGCGGGTCATTCTGTAAAAATATACGGATTTTCAGTAAAGAATTATATATTGCCAGAGAGCATTATTATTCTTGGGCTTTGGAGTAGGGAGAAGGTTATGTAATCTAAAAAGCAATGGTGCCCCCCACTCGCATGATGGCATGATATAAACTATGTGAGATATATGTTCATGCATGATGCCTAAAGTTAATGAAGAGATGTTCTTATATATGGAGCAGTTCACAGTTGATGAAATGTTCCTCTATGTATTCATAAAGAATGCAATTGCAGAAAAAGGACATTTTTGTTATATAGGATGTATAATGAATTATGCAGATATAAAAACAGGCGGAGTTTCATTATTATTTATTATTCATATACTTTGTTAGTTATATTATTGTCCAATCGTTGACCTGCCCGGGATTTGCCCCGGCCAGCCGGGTGCGAGCGCCACCACCGGGCGATCTCTGCCCCGGCCAGTCACCCTGCTTCCTGATTTCTAATTATATCTAATTGTAACTGTCTACAACTACCTGCCCCTACCGGACACAGGGCCAAGCACACCAGCCATACCACATTCCTTAGAGCCACACCCTGCAGGCTGGTTTAGGTGGCAACTCCCCCATATTAGGGCATTGCACTGACCAGTCTGTAGGGGAGTGTCTGATTAGCTGGCTGTGGGAGATCCGGTGACCTGACCCCCTTTGGCCTATCATGGCCACACAAGTTTCATTCTACTTAATTAATCAAGAAACTTCTCCAGACTCTCTGGAGAGGGATCACTCTACTCCTGGCTCTTGAGTGAGACAGAACTACCCTCGAGCAGGAACCCCAGACACTCTGTCTGATGCTAGCAAAATTCATATATTCCAATTGAGTGTGTAGACAGCCATAAGACTCCTGTCCCATGGGCTGTAGGCACTGCTTTCTCTATACAGGCTAAAGTGGTAATGAGATACAGTTTGCACTGAAGGTGAGGGGTTAGGGTGATAGGTCACTGAGTTGATGCCAATAAAGCACAACATCCTCACTGTCTATCTTTGTGACTTGTCTTCCTTTCTTCCTTAGTCTTAGTTACAGAGTTGGTAATATTGGTTAGTATGACTGCATCACAGGTGAAATAAAGGGGGAGAGAGAGTATTGTAGTCTCATGGGGTGCTCACAGCAGCCGAGTAACCTCAGGTTTCTATAATTTGATCAATCCTGCTCAGTGGACCTATTTGCAGTTTGGGCTATTTTCCATTCCAACCAGTGATCCACAACTGGTTCATCAAAGGGTGTTGTATGTGCTGTTCTGTCTGTGGGAAAGTGCATATAAAAGACCCCTTGCTGCTTATCGGAAAGAGTAGCCTATGTGGTAGCAGCTGGTTTCCTCCAAAGAAATATGTCAGAATGACCATATGTTTGACGTCCAATAGCCGATGATAAAAATCAATGTGCTTTAGAGGCGTCATTGAATAAAAAACTAATTTGGTGGATTTGTTAGGCACGGCATAGAGATCAAGTCATGGTTGGCTGTTGAGGTCAGGTCATATCAGGAAAGGGTCAAGTTGTGGTGATAATTAAAGGGCTGCTTTACATTGTTTGTTGTTGTTTTACATCCTAGCAACATCTAAGGTCATCTCAGGACAGGTACCTACAGACTTGTGACAGTGCACACTCATGGTGACTTTATAGTGCTGCCCCACTGGGAGACCAGACCACCAGCACCATGACCTGATATCCCACTCAGTCACATTATCCTGACACTGAGTCAACCAGTCCTTGCCATATCCTAATAATGGCAAGCGCCTGGCTAGGAAGCGACAAGTATACATTTTTAACTCATTGGTTTGACTCGACCAGAGTTAGAACCCACGATCCCATGGTCTACCACCAAGGGAGACGGACGCTCTAACTTATTCGGCCATCCCGTCTGGTTGCTGTTTTACAAAACGTGATAAGCGTCATTTAAAAAAAATGGGTTTGCAATGCTAATGCTATGTTCATTGATCATGTTTTTGAAAAGAGCTCTTCATACATATAATATATATATATATATGAAGAGCTCTGTATATATATGAAGAGCTCTTTCCCAAATCACAATCTACAAACTCAGCATTAGCATTGCAAGCTCATATTGCGTTTTAGAAAAGAGCTCATAAATTATATTATATATATGCGCCTGATAGGTGAGCAGGAGTTGATGCCAATAAACCACAACATCCTCACTGTCTATCTTTGTGACTTGTCTTCCTTTCTTCCTTAGTCTTAGTTACAGAGTTGGTAATATTGGTTAGTATGACTGCATCACAGGTGAAATAAAGGGGGAGAGAGAGTATTGTAGTCTCATGGGGTGCTCACAGCGGCTGAGTAACCTCATGTTTCTATAATTTGATCAATCCTGCTCAGTGGACCTATTTGCAGTTTGGGCTATTTTCCATTCCAACCAATCTATATATATATATATATAGATTGGCTGGTCTACCGAATATCCTCATGTCAAAATCTTCTTCAAACATTTTTTTATAGCTGAAATGGTTGGTTGAGTCAAACCAATTTATACTTGTCGCTTCCTAGTCAGGTGCTCGGCATTAATATGACAGAGCAAGGACTGGTGTGTTCAGTGTCAGGATAATGTGACTGAGTGGGATATCAGGTCATGGTGCCACTGCCATTGGCCTGGTCTCCCAATGGGGCAGCACTATAAAGTTGCCATGAGTGCATACCGCCATAAGTCTATAGGTATCCATCCTGATATGTCTCTAGATGTTGCTAGGATGTAAAACTCCAACAACGAAGACCCTATCTGAGGCAGCATTTTTCCAGGAGGAAGACATTCAGTCCGGGGGGGGGGGGGGCTATTGCATTTCGGGAGCCTCCTTCCCACCTTCTATACTCACATCCTGTTCCCGGGGGGACTCAACAATGGCGACAGGCAGAACCGGAAGTGCTCCAGCAGCCGCGGCGTCCTTAATAATCCAGTTGTGCCCAATCAGAGGACACCCCCCGTGGTCACAGAGCGAGGGGAGGGGCGCCACCTGTGGGATTTAACGAGAAGTCCGGTCTGGCGCTGAATGAATGGGTGATTGAATGAGAGAATGAATGAGCGAGCGAAAGGATGAATGGATACAGACAGGGCGAGCACTGAAAGGAGGGAGAGTTCATCAGTCGACCTATTATCGCCCACTCACGAGTCTGTCACCGTATTTGGAAGAGCAGATGGGTTGGCTTGGTTGGTGGCGTTTTACGTCCTGGCAACATCTAAGGTCGTATCAGGATGGGTACCGAGTTGTGACAGTGTACACTCATGGTGGCTTTATAGTGCTGCCCCACTGGGAGACCAGTCCTTTTCATATCCTATTAATGCCAAGCGCATGGCCAGGAAGTGACAAGTATCAATTTTATATGTCATTGGTGCAGATGGGTTGGCTTGGTTGGTGGCGTATTACGTCCTGGCAACATCTAAGGTCGTATCAGGATGGGTACCGACTTGTGACAGTGTACACTCATGGTGGCTTTATATTGCTGTCCCACTGGGAGACCAGTTCTTTTCATATCCTATTAATGCCAAGCGCATGGCCAGGAAGTGACAAGTATCAATTTTATATGTCATTGGTTTGACTCGACAGGGAACCAAACTCCTGATTCCCTGCACGTGAGTCCAACGCTCTGCTGATTCGGTCACCGTGCCTGGTCAAGACCAATTATCGCCCACTCAGCAGTCTCTCAATTCACCGTATTTGGAAGTGAGTTGAGCGTCAAAACAATGACCAAAATTGTATACTTGTCGCTTCCTAGCCTGGTGCTCGGCATCACCAGGATAGGGCAAGGACTGGTTAGCTCAGTGCCATGATATTGTGACTGAGTGGGATATCAGGTCATGGTGCTGGCAGCCTACACCACGTCAATAAATAATCATGTAAATATATGTAATAAATGTAGTCCATGTCAATTAATTCACATGTCAATCAATGTAACCCATGTCAATAAATGTGGTCAATGTCACAAAATGTAATCATGTCCATACATGTTTTGTATATCAATAAATATAGTCAGTGTTAATACATGTAGTCCAAGCCGATAAAAGTCATCCAAGTCAATATATGAAGCCCATTCAACTGTTTCAAAACGATGGCTAATTTCAAGAGATACCAGTTATGTCAATCTAGTCCATGTTAATAAATATATTATGGCAATAAAATTATTACATGTCAATAAATGGATTACATGTAAAAAAATGTATGACATGTAAATAAATGTATTCTATGTCAACAAATGTATTCCATGCCAATAAATGTATTACATGTCAATAAGGGTGTACATGTCAATAAAGGTATTACATGTGAATACATGTATTGCATGTCAATAACTCTATTATGTGTCAATAAATGTATTACATGTCAATAAATGTATGAATTGTCAATAAATGTATTACATGTCAATACATGTGTTACATGTTAATATATGTATTACATGTCGATAAATGTATTACATGTCAATAAATGTATTACATGTCAATGAATGTATTACATGTCAATGAATGTATTACATGTCAATGAATGTATCACATGTCAATAAATGTATTACATGTCAATACATGCATTACATGTCAATATGTATATTATGTCAATAAATGGATTATATGTCAAGAAATATACATGTCAATAAATGTATTTCATGTCAATAAAAATATATTATGTCAAGAAATGTATGACATGTCAATTAATGTATATGTCAGTAAATGCATTATATGGCAAGTAATGCATTGTATGTCTATAAATATGGTATATATCAATAATCATAGTGCATATTAATTAATATAGCCTGTAAATAAATGTAGCCTGTCAATAAATGTATTACATGTCAATAAATGTATGAATTGTCAATAAATGTATTACATGTCAATACATGTGTTACATGTTAATATATGTATTACATGTCGATAAATGTATTACATGTCAATAAATGTATTACATGTCAATGAATGTATTACATGTCAATGAATGTATTACATGTCAATGAATGTATCACATGTCAATAAATGTATTACATGTCAATACATGCATTACATGTCAATATGTATATTATGTCAATAAATGGATTATATGTCAAGAAATATACATGTCAATAAATGTATTTCATGTCAATAAAAATATATTATGTCAAGAAATGTATGATATGTCAATTAATGTATATGTCAGTAAATGCATTATATGGCAAGTAATGCATTGTATGTCTATAAATATGGTATATATCAATAATCATAGTGCATATTAATTAACATAGCCTGTAAATAAATGTAGCCTGTCGCTTCATGAGGTCGTTGTGTTGGTGATAATTGGAGTGGCTGAATGGAAATGGTTTGTTTCTTTCTTTCTTTTTACTCTTCTTAGATTCATTGATTAAGCCGGGTGAATTTCAGCTGTGAACAATTCCCTGTCCTCATTCCAGTGGGAGCGGGACGTAGCTCAGGTGGTGCCCGTGTCCACCTGTGAAGCTATCAATCATCCGATTAATTGGAAAGAGTAGCCTATGTGGCTGCAGCGGGTTTCCTCCAAAGAAATATGTCAGAATGACCATCTGTTTAATGCCCAATAGTCGATGATGAAAATCAATGTACTCTAGAGGCGTTGTTAAATAAAATAAACTTTACTACCAGTAGGAAAGGCGTCCAGGGTGTGGCACCTGTCTGCTTACGACTGTCCTATTGTTACGCCGAAGGTTATTGTTGTAAAGTGTGGTGCGGCAAACAGTGGTCACAATGGGAAATATGTCAGAATATCATCGAAAGACAATTCTACCCATTCAATGACAGGCGCAATAGTCTGAGTGGTTCTGACGACCTCATGTAACTACATATTTCGATTAATTAATAAAGGTAGATTGGCTTAGTTTGTTACGTGTTGGTTGTTGGTGTTTCGCACCCTGGCAACATCTAAGGTCATATCAGGACATGTATATCCAACCATATGACAGTACACACTCATGGCAACTTTTATAGTGTTGCCCCACTGGAAAAATTCACCCGATATCCCATTGTCCTGATACTGAGAAACCAGTCCTTGCGCTATCCTATTAATGCCAACCATCAGGCTAGGTAGTGACAAGTATCAATGTTCAAAGTCATTGATTTGACCCAGTCAGGGTTCAAACCCACGACTTCCCACATGGGAAGGCAGCCAGTGGTCTTACTGTCACCGATTCGGCCATCACATCTATGAGAGCGGACGGACCCGAATAATATAAGAATAAATTGTTCTTTATTAAGCTCAATTGTTAAAATCATGCTGTCATCGCTATTTCCCATGGCTAGTCACATTTGATATTTCTCTCACGTTTTGCCAAGCGAAAGCCCATGCAATATTGCCTTGTTCGGGCAACAACATACACCCACTCACCAGCGACATAATTCTCACCGGACAAATAAAGCGACAGAGCGAAGCACTATCAGCCCTGCCAGGCTTAATGAATCAGGAGTAGCCACATGACTCCGGCCTCTGAGGCTTTCTACAGGCGCCACCTGGTGGCTTCACGGAGGACTACAGGCGCCATCTGGTGGCTTTATAAGAACTACAGGCGCCTGCAAAGTTGTATACCACTGCCTTGTGGTACAGGTTCTTGACAGAACCGAAGGCTAAGGGAGCAAACCCTAAACAGAAAACCATGTCACTGTGGCAGCATTAAGGGCGGTTGATGTATGGAACTCCCAACATCTCGCGACCAGCCACTGCAGGGACAAATAGTTTTGCGCCTGTCTTGACATGTTCTTGCCGGTGTGAAACCTCTATTTGCTCCCCGAGAGAGTGCCGCTGGTAACTTGCAAAAGCCAGCAGCACTTCAACACTTTTGCAGGCAGCTTTCATGAAATGTACAACCGCACAAAGGAGAGCGGCAGTCAAGTAATGAAAGCAGTCTTTGTCGCATCGCGACCGACTGCATGATGATGATGATGATGACATGCACCATCTGGTGGCTTCACCGACGACTACTTGCGCCATCTGGGGGGTTTCATCGATGATGACAGGCGCAATCTGGTTGTAAAATATTCCGAATGAGAATGTGAATGTGAATGTGAATGTGAATGCGAATGTGAATGCGAATGCGAATGCGAATGTGAATGTGAATGTGAATGTGAATGTGAATGTGAATGTGAATGCGAATGCGAATGCGAATGCGAATGCGAATGTGAATGTGAATGCGAATGCGAATGCGAATGCGAATGCGAATGCGAATGCGAATGCGAATGCGAATGCGAATGCGAATGCGAATGCGAATGCGAATGCGAATGCGAATGCGAATGCGAATGCGAATGCGAATGCGAATGCGAATGCGAATGCGAATGCGAATGTGAATGTGAATGCGATGCGATGCGAATGCGAATGTGGAATGCGAATGCGGAATGCGATGCGAATGCGAATGCGAATGCGAATGCGAATGCGAATGTGAATGGGGGTGCAACGATGCGAATGTGAAGTGAATGTGAATGTGAATGTGAATGTGAATGTGAATGTGAATTGAATGTGAATGCGAATGCGAATGCGAATGCGAATGTGAATGCGAATGCGATATGTGAATGTGAATGTGAATGCGAATGTGAATGCGATGCGAATGCGAATGCGAATGCGAATGCGAATGCGAATGCGAATGCGAATGCGAATGCGATATGGAAAGATAATTGCAATGCGATGTGAATGCGAATGTGAATGTGAATGTGAATGTGAATGCGAATGTGAATGTGAATGCGAATGTGAATGTGAATGTGAATGTGAATGTGAATGTGAATGCGAATGTGAATGCGAATGTGAATGTGAATGTGAATGTGAATGTGAATGGGAATGGAATGTGAATGCGATGTGAATGGAATGAATGAATGTGAATGTGAATGTGAATGTGAATGTGAATGTGAATGTGAATGTGAATGCGAATGCGAATGTGAATGTGAATGTGAATGCGAATGCGAATGCGAATGTGAATGCGAATGTGAATGTGAATGTGAATGTGAATGTGAATGCGAATGCGAATGTGAATGTGAATGTGAATGCGAATGCAAATGCGAATGTGAATGTGAATGTGAATGTGAATGTGAATGTGAATGTGAATGTAAATGTGAATGTAAATGTGAATGTAAATGTGAATGCGAATGTGAATGTGAATGTGAATGTGAATGTGAATGTGAATGTGAATGTGAATGCGAATGAGAATGCAAATGTGAATGTGAATGTGAATGCGAATGCAAATGTGAATGTGAATGCGAATGTGAATGTGAATGTGAATGTGAATGCGAATGCGAATGTGAATGCGAATGTGAATGCGAATGTGAATGTGAATGTGAATGTGAATGTGAATGTGAATGTGAATGTGAATGTGAATGCGAATGCGAATGCAAATGCAAATGCAAACACAGTTCCATTTCCCATAGAGTATTCCTGCAACTTTGACTTTCCTTCACAAATTTTGAGTAAAAAAGAATGAAAATAGCATGGGTATCGATAGCCCCATTCACACACAGGCCTTAAGTCGCCTCAACTAATTCGCCTCATCTAAGTCGACTCACATTGGGCGTGTGACCGTGCCGCTGAGGCGAATTAGAACTGAGTCGACTCAACTAGTTTGCCTCAAGTAAACCGCTTCGCAAGGTAGATTAGATGAGTCGAACTAGCTTGAGTCGGCCTAAATGGCATGTGTGAACATAACAGGTTTAGTTGAGGGGGATCAGGGCTGCTGAAGCACATGGATCAAGGCTGCTTCC
The DNA here is from genome assembly GCA_030323885.1 of Branchipolynoe longqiensis. Classification (NCBI taxonomy): domain Eukaryota; kingdom Metazoa; phylum Annelida; class Polychaeta; order Phyllodocida; family Polynoidae; genus Branchipolynoe; species Branchipolynoe longqiensis. Next base: position 45,903,069 of record CM059203.1, on the reverse strand, counting down.
TAACAGGTAGTTGCTTTTGATAGTGGTTGGAGCACATGTTTGGACTGTCCTACTCTTTGTTGCATGCCGCATACCACATATATTGAATCTTACCTTTAGTTCATTTGCACCCTTGATATTTCACACATTACCAACTACCACCCCTGCACCCCCCCCCCCCCCAAAATAAACACAGCAACAAAATAAAGCAATACTTTCATGCCGTTCCAATGAAATTCAATTCAATTCAATTCTTTTATTTTAACTCTCTGCAAGGTATGTTTACAATAAATTGAGGTGATACAATAAATGCATACAAATTCCTTACAGACAGAAAGGATCCCAGAAAAGCGATGCTTATCTAGCTGGTCTCCATGATGTGAATGAATAAGTGATGACAATAACAAATTATTAAACCTAAGCTACATTTTTAACTAATGATTATGATGAGCTACTGATGCGTCTCTTCACAGTTAGTAAGAAACAAAGTAATGATAGGAATATTATATGGATATTGTGTCATGGATTCATGTACTTACATGCAGTATCAGTAGTTATTTTGCATGTATGTTAATAGGGGTATTATATATATTCTTTACTGGTAATCGATTTAGTATGCATTGAGATAGCTTATCTTTAGTTTTTTACAGAAGTTTTTCAAAGTTTGAAGGTTTCTAATCTCTACTGGTATTGAGTTCCAGATATTGGTTCCTTGGTTTTCAGTTGTTATTTTGCCATATTTGTTTCTAGTGTGTTTGTGATGTATGTTATTTATCTGTCGTGTGTTATGGGAATGGACCTGATTGTTTTCTTTGAAGAGATTATCAAATATTTCAGGGAGGAGGCCATTCTTTTGCTTGTAAACAAATTTTGCAATGTATATTTTATAAATGTCAGTTACCATAAGTAAGTCCAGGTCTTTATGAAGTGATTTAGTTGGGGTGAGATAGTCTTTGCTATACAGTATTTTCAAGGCTCTGTTTTGTTGTGTCTGTATCTTTTTTAGGGTTGATGATTGCCACGTGGTAAACTGCCACAGCGACGACACCCCACGCCATCTGGTGGCGTAGATTTCAATTACGACGCGATGACGTCACGCGGAGTGTTGATTAGTTGGTTGGTTGTTGGACTTTTACATCCTGGCAACATCTAAGGTCATATCGGGACGGGTACCAATTTGTGACAGTGAGCACTCATAGCGACTTAATAATGATGCACCACTGGGAAATGAGGCCACTGGCACCATGAACCGATATCCCACTCAGTCACATTATCCTGACACCGAGCCAATCAATCCTTGCCCTTTTTTTTGTTTTGGTACAAGTTATTTATTCTGTCCATAACGTATAAGCTCCTGTGAGAGTGCTTGTTTTCAACGCTCGGCAGCCTTATCCTAGCATTGCCGAGCCCCTAGCTAGGAAGAGTCAAGAATACATTCGTACATCATTGGTTTGACTCGACCAGGGTTCGAACCCGTAAATAAATTCATCACACACACGTGGGTTCGAATCGCATGACCTACCAAAATGGGAGAAGGAAGCTTAACTTATTCGGCCATCCCGTGGGGAGCGTTGATGACGTCACGAACAGCCTTGATGACGTCACACTCAGTGCCGCATTCAGCGTCCGTCCTCCCCCCCCCCCCCCCAGCTCCCCCCTCCCCCCTGCCCCCATCCCATCACACTCGTCAAAGGCCGTCCAGCTTTTTGTGTTTCCTTCCACGACTGTGTTCCCCGATTCTCCGCTTGGCGGCGCCACCGGCTGCCATTGTCAAACAGCAGACGACAGCCGTCCGTTGCCTGGTTACGGTTCCCGCCCCGCCATCGGCCCCCATTTACCCGCGCATACAGCGACCGTTAAAGGTACATAATCTGATGGTTTTGAGTTTCTGTCAAATTTCTGAGATAAATATATTAAAGTTGCATAGTCCGATAGTTTTGAGTTTCTGTAATTTTCTGAGATAAATATGTTAGGTTGGTCATTATAATCTACCTTACATTAGTTTGAAGTAATTTTTACTTTAAATGGTTAACTTTTGAGATATTTGAAGTGCAAATGTGCAAAATTAATTTTGGCAAGCTTGCCAAAACTCTAAGACCATATGCTTCTGCCGTAACAGGTTCTCTTAATTGACTCAGTATTCCCTTCTATGGAGCTGAGGCCTGGACAGTGTACAGATGACAGGGGAAAAAGGTGCATGCCTTCATGATGCGCCATCTGCGTTCAATCATGAGGCTAACCTGGAAGGACAAAGTGACAAATAAGGAAATACTCAAACGGGCGGGGCTACCCTCTATGGAAGATCTTCTGATCAAAAAGAATCTCCAGTGGACTGGACACATCAAGACGATGTCAGCAGACAGGCTACCAAAGCAGATCCTCTATTCTCAACTGTCTTCTGGTTAGAGAAAGAGAGGGCACCCTCATCTCCGGTTCAAGGATACCATCAAGAGAAACCTGAAGCTAAGAGACATTAAGACTGACTCATGGACATCACTCTCCCAGCAGAGAGATAAATGGAGAACAGCAGTCAAATACTGAAAGCACTCTTTGTCACATCACAACCGACAGCATGATGATGATGATGATACCCTTCTATGTGGCGACAAATGTTTAATAAGTGCATCATTATCTAAGTTAGATATGTCGAAACAAATCTAGATAATTGTTTTGGTTTTGAAAATGTTATGTTTTCATCGGACTGTGCAGCTTTAAGCTGATTGTTATAATCTATCTTGCTTTAGTTGGAAATTACTTTTATTTTAAATGGCTAACTTTTGGGGTATTTGAAGTTTAAACATGTAAAATTAGTTTTGGCAAGCATGCCACAACTCTGACCACATAGGCTTCGTCAGTAACAACTTCTATTAAATTGGCTCAGTGTTCCCTTCTAGGTGGCAATAAAATGCTTTATAAGCGCATCAGTATCTAAGTTAGACAAGATGGCCGAATGAGTTAGAGCGTCTTTCTCCCATGTTGGAAGACCATGAGATCGTGGGTTCGAACCCTGGTCGAGTCAAACCAATGACTTAAAAATTGATAGTTATCGCTTCCTAGCCAGGCGCCCAACATTAATCACTGTTAATATGATAGGGCAAGGACTGGCTAGCTCAGTGTCAGGATAATATGACTGAGTGGGATATCACGTCATGGTGCTGGTGGCCTGGTCTCCCAGTGGGGCAGCACTATAAAGTCGCCATGAGTGCGCACTCTCACAAGTCGGTACCCATCCTGATATGACCTTAGATGTTGCTAGGACGTAAAACAACAAACAAACAAACAAACAAATTTAAGTTAGATATGTAGAATCAAATTTTAATAATTGCTTTGGTTTTGAAAATGTCATGCTTCATTTACTGGGCGGCTTTAAAGTTGCATAGTCCGATGGCTTTTGGATTTTTACTTTATGTTTATTTTTCAATATATCAGTTTTGCCCAAATTTTTATAGTCCAATCGCTTTTGACATTTACTAAATAAAAATATATATAAAAACCAGAAGGGATGGCCAAATGAGTTAGAGCGTCCGTCTCCAGTGTGGGAGATCGTGGGTTCGAATCCTGGTCGAGTCAAACCAATAACTTAAAAATTGATACTTGTCACTTCCTAGCCAGGTGCTCGGCATTATTAGGATAGGGCAAGGAGCAGTGGAATGAGGAAGACCAATCGCCTGCGACTGAAATTTCCCCCGCTTAAACAACTAATGTACCAAAAATAAAAAGTAGAGTTTGGGCTTTTTAACCTACTAATACTATTTGCTGAAAATATTGCTAATTTTAGAGCAATTTGAACTGAAAGAGTCCAAATTAATTCCAACAAAGTCTTGTACTGCAAGTTGTAGCTATGACCCAGATTCCCGTGATGTAGGTCACGTGATGTAGGCTGACTTTTAAATAAATATATCACTTTGACCATTAGAACCTCCTGCTATTCATTCGTCTAGAGACATTTAAATGAAAAACATGGGTAGTTTTAGAGCCATTTGAGCTGAAAGAGTCCAAAATAATTAAGACAAGCTTGCGAAAAGTCCTGTAACTATGACACAGATTCCCATCTCGCGATGGTCACGTGATGTAGGCTGATCTACTAATGTAGATAGCCTGCTGGAACCTCACTAAAGAGAGTACGTAGAATGAGAGCAAGAATAATGAGGTCATGAGATTGACTTAGACAAAAACGTCTGCCGCTGTTCACTGTCCAGCTGAGAGCAGACGACATTTAGCGCAAACTGATATATTTATCTTTAAAAAGAAAAGAAGTGAAAATTCCAAAAGCCATCGAAGTATGCAACTTTAGGATTTAAGGGAGAGCGCATCGAGGCAGGTCAAAGCGATATATTTATCTACATACAAATACAGTAAATAAATATTCAAAAGCCATCAAACTATGCAACTTTAATATTTAAAGGAGAGTGAATCAAGGCACATCAAACCGATATATTTATCTACATAAACATATGGAAAATAAATAGTCAAGCCCCGTCGAACTATGCAACTTTAAGATTTAAGAGAGCGAAACAAGGCATGTCAAACCGATATATTCATGTACATAAAAATAAGGTAAATAACAATTCCGAAAGCCATCAAACTATGCAACTTTAAGATTTATAGGAGAGCAAATCAAGACACGTCAAACCGATATATTTATCTACATACAAATACGGTAAATAAATATTCAAATGCCATCGAACTATGCAACTTTAAGAGCGAATCGAAGCCCTCTTTGTCCATTAGACAAAAAACGCCCCCCGATTTTCCCGCCCTTTTCACTGCCAGAGCTGAGAGCAGACGACATTTAGCGCCCGCTTCTGTTTCCGGTCCCGTTCCGATCCATTCCGGGTGACGGGGCGCTGTGCCCCGACACGGCATTACACGGCATTACACGGCATTACACGGGATTACACGGGATTACACGGGATTACACGGCCCGCCGGAAACTGTCATCGCCTCCGTTATCACAGGGCGAGAAATGGCGCCTAAGGTGGCAGAAATAAGGGGGTTTGTTCGTGTGTGTCACTGTGTGTGTTTGTCTGTGTGTGTGTTTGTGTGTGGGTGTGTTTGGTTGTGTGGGTGTGTCCTTATGTGTGTGTGGGGGGATATGTGTGTGTTTTTGTGTGCTTGTGTGGATGGGTGGGTGACTATGTGTGGTAGTGTGTGCGTGTGTCCACCTTTGTGTGTGATTCTGTGTGTGTATGTGTATGTTTGTGTGTGTTTGAGTGGGTGGGTGATTGTGTGTGGTAGTGTGTGCATGTGTCCGTCTCTGTGTGTGTGCGTGATTCTCTGTGGGTCTGTGTGGGGTATGAGTGTGTTTGTGGGTGTTTGTGTGGGTGGGTGACTGTGTGTGGTAGTGTGTGCATGTGTCCGTCTTTGTGTGTGATTCTGTGTGTGTATGTGTGGGGTATGAGTGTGTTTGTGGGTGTTTGTGTGGGTGGGTGACTGTGTGTGGTAGTATGTGCATGTGTCCGTCTTTGTGTTTGATGCTGTGGGTGTCTGTGTGGGGTATGTGTGTGTTTGTGTGTGCTTGTGTGGGTGGGTGGGTGACTGTGTGTGGTAGTGTGTGCGTGTGTCCGTCTTTGTGTTTGATTATGTGTGTGTCTGTGTGGGGTATGTGTGTGTATGGGTGTGTGGGTGGGTGACTGTGTGTGGTAGTGTGTGCATGTGTCCGTCTTTGTGTGTGATTATGTGTGTGTCTGTGTGGGGTATGTGTGTGTTTGTGTGTGTTTGTGTGGGTGGGTGACTGTGTGGTAGTGTGTGCAGTGTGTCTTTGTGTTGTGTGATTATGTGTGTGTCTGTGTGGGGTATGTGTGTGTTTGTGTGTGTTTGTGTGGGTGGGTGACTGTGTGGTAGTGTGTGCGTGTGTCCGTCTTTGTGTGTGATTCTGTGTGTGTCTGTGTGGGGTATGTGTGTGTTTGTGTGTGTTTGTGTGGGTGGGTGACTGTGTGGTAGTGTGTGCATGTGTCCGTCTTTGTGTGTGATTCTGTGTGTGTCTGTGTGGGGTATGTGTGTGTTTGTGTGTGTTTGTGTGGGTGGGTGACTGTGTGGTAGTGTGTGCATGTGTCCGTCTTTGTGTGTGATTCTGTGTGTGTCTGTGTGGGGTATGAGTGTGTTTGTGTGTGCTTGTGTGGGTGGGTGGGTGACTGTGTGTGGTAGTGTATGCATGTGTCCGTCTTTGTGTGTGTTGTGTGGTTGGGTTGTGTGTGTTTGTTTGGGTGGTGTGTGTGGGTGTGTGTTTGTGGTGTTTGGTGTGTTTGTGGGGTTGGTGTGTTGTGTTTTGGGGGGTGCTGTGTGTGGTAGTGTATGCATGTGTCCGTCTTTGTGTGTGATTCTCTGTGTGTCTGGGTGGGGTATGAGTGTGTGTGTGGGTGTTTGTGTGGGTGGGTGACTGTGTGTGGTAGTGTATGCATGTGTCCGTCTTTGTGTGTGATTCTGTGTGTGTCTGTGTGGGGTATATGTGTGTTTGTGTGTGTTTGTGTGGGTGGGTGACTGTGTGGTAGTGTGTGCGTGTGTCCGTCTTTGTGTGTGATTATGTGTGTGTCTGTGTGGGGTATGTGTGTGTGTTTGTGTGATTGTGTGGGTGGGTGGGTGACTGTGTGTGGTAGTGTGTGCATGTGTCTGTCTTTGTGTGTGATTCTCTGTGTGTCTGTGTGGGGTATGTGTGTATGGGTGTGTGGGTGGGGGACTGTGTGTGGTAATGTGTGTGTGTGTCCGTCTTTGTGTGTGATTCTGTGTGGGTCTGTGTGGGGTTTGTGTGTGTTTGTGTGTCTATGTGGGGGCTGTATGTGTTTGTGTGTGTTTGTGTGGGTGGGTGACTGTGTGTGTGTCCATGTTCTTGTGTGTATCTGTGTGTGTTCGTGTGAATCACTTCTCTGTATTTCATATTATAGTTGTTGTAATTACATGTGGTATGCAGGTATTGTAGGTATAACAGTATCTCAGGGAGTTTGACGCCCCTGCCCTGCAGAGTTCTAAACCACTGCCTTGTGGTACAGGTTCTTGACAGAACCGAAGGCTAAGGGAGCAAACCCTAAACAGAAAACCATGTCACTGTGGCAGCATTAAGGGCAGTTGATGTATGGAACTCCCAACATATCCCGACCAGCCACTGCAGGGACAAATAGTTTTCCGCCTGTCTTGACATGTTCTTGCTGGTGTGAAACCTCTATTTGCTCCCTGAGAGAGTGCCACTGGTAACTTGCAAAAGCCAGCAACACTTCACCACTTTTGCAGGCAGCTTTCATGAAATGTACAACCACACAAAACACCATACCGGCTCGGTCATCGCCCGGGTTACCACTCATGGACGCAACTCTCACAGCAGAGAACTAAATGGAGAGCGGTAGTCAAGTAATGAAAGCAGTCTTTGTTGCCTCGCGACCGACAACATGATGATGATGACTGTATAACAACATATATAATGCATATTATATGTAATATATTACTTAGCGTTATGAATAATGAATGGTACACAGTTCCTGAGAATGACCCATGTACATATAAGCGATGTGATATGGCCGGTAGACCAGTGCTCCGGCGCTGACAAATGTCATATTCAGATGAATAAATACTTTACCAAAAATAAAATATATATATATACATGTGTATTAAGTGAATCTGCACTGACCTCTAGGGCAAGGCACACATAGACAGGAAAGTGTGGATTGGGTGATTGCATCAGGAAGCCTAGGTGGTGTAATGGTTAGCACACTAACCCCGGAATTGCAATAAATGCACGTTCGAAACCTGTTCTAGGTGCAATATTTTCTATCTTCACCACACCATATATATACAGTAAAACCTCTCTAACCGACCAACCTCCACAGATTGACCACTCCCCTATATCAATCACTTCATTTGGTTCCCAAACGATCACCCTTACAAAACCATTTTACCAATTTAAAAAACCTTCCTAAGCCGACCACCTCCCTAAATGGACCATTTAAAGTAGATCCCATACTCGGTCGATTTAGATAGGTTTTACTGTATACATATAAACCATGTAATATATTATGTGAGTATTACAGTATATATATATATATAAACCATGTAATATATTATGTGAGTATTACCAGTGATGTCGCCACACACACTGACACTGACACCTAGTGGAGAAGACACACACTCACACTGCCACTTAGCGGAGAGCGGAGAGCGGAGAGCGGCGTCTAATCACATCTCAGGATAGGCAAATGGATTAATTACTTAAGATGGTGGCGCACGGTGAAGACGCCTAATTGGAAGCACTGAGGTGCGCTCCCATCTGCATGTCAGTGTGCAGCAAACGTGACACAGCACAGACACAAGAGTGAGTCAAGCAGCTGGTGGGAGGCTTAACATGTTCCACTTCTCTGAACCTGAACGCACCCCTCAAAAGAAGGCATCCGTACATATTTTGTTCATGAAGATTTCTACTGCCTATTATGAATAAGTCTTAATAGACTTGTTTTCACCATTAGACAGTTTGTCGATAGAAAGCCCGAGTCTACACTTTTACCGACCCAAACAATTTTTAACCTCCCACACCACATAGACATGGTATGAGAGCAACTGGTCTTTGATGATGCTGTAACTTACACACAGCGGTGGAAATCCAAATTGGCAGAGGTGGGGGCATGGGGAATCAAACCACCAACCTTCAGATTAGGAGTCTGACCTATAAAAAAGTCAGACACTCTAACCACTCCACCAGAGAGGACACCTTATATGTAATATATATACGTATAAAAGTAAACTTGTTTTTATTTAACGAAGCCTCAAGAGCACATTGATTTTTATCAGCGGCTATTGGACATTAACCATATGGTCATTCTGACACATTTCTTTAGAAGAAACCAACTGCCGCCACATAGGCTACTCTTTCCGATAAGCAGCAAGGGGTCTTTTATATGCACTTTCCCACAGACAGGACAGCACATACGACAGCCTATCATGAATCACTTGTGGACCACTGGTTGGAGTGGAAAATAGCCCAAACTGCAAATGTGTCCATTGAACAGGATCGATCGGATGACCCACACCTTCATAGGTGGACACAGTGTATGACCATACAGTGTATTACCATGCTATATATATATGATATAACACACTATGCAAATATAATTAACGGAAGATCTTCTATTCATACATGTGATGCATAAGGCATTATGCGATTACAAAAATATGAAAGGGAATTGTTCTAATTATTGATATTACTTGATATTATTGACATTATTGATATTACCGATATCGTTATACTCCATAAGACTCCAGACTTGACTGGTGGCGCCACCTGTGGCCCAGCTCTCCACCACCAGATGTCACACGGGAGGATTTAGCTGTGTGCTATACTGGTGGTTCCCGTGTCAGCCTTCTATGTCTCTACCTGACGCCTGGGCCCATATGTATGAGCCAATTTTTAACCGGACCGGGGTTAAAGGCGCGTGCCGGGTTAGCTAACCCCAGAGTTCCAAATGTGTCATGGGGGATGTATGTGTCCAAAGCGTGGCGGAGTAAGCTAACCAATGCGTTATTAATAGATTTGGGGAAACCCTCTGGGCCTGTACCCGGCGAGCACCACTATTTGGCAATATCGCCTCCGCCAAATCGGCGGTGGCGGCGATTTGTTTAGTTTACATTCGTCGATTCGACAATATGAATAACACCGCCAATGTGGCGGCGGCGTTAATAGCGGTTCGAATTTAGGGTTAAATTGATCAAATTTCACTTATTGCATATGTAATTCTGTTAAATATGGTCGCATTGAATAGATTTGGGCCTAATATATAGCCGCCGATACGGCGGCGGCGGCGGACAGTATGGATATTGACGTCCATGCGGCGGCGGCGATTTGTTTACTTTACATTCGTCGATTCGAAAATATTAATATCCCCGCCTCTGCGGCGGCAGCGTTAATATTGCTTCGAATTTAGGGTTAATTTTATGAAATTTCACGATTTGGGTATGTAATTCTGTTAAATATGGTCGCATTGAATAGATTTGGGCCGAGTCGGTGCCTAACCCAGACGTTAACCCAGGCTCAAGTTGGGGTTAGTGAAGGCGACGTTAACCCTCGAGGAGTTTGCTTAACCTGGGCACATAATTTACACTTTGGCCGCTAACCCGGGAAATCCGCACAACACGTGGGTTAGGACCGCTAACCCGGGCTCATACATATAGGCCCTGATCAGAGAACCCCCATGTGATGTCATAAGTGTGCTATAATATCATTATATGAACTGTCATGTGATTGTATATATAGCACGGTTTCATACAAAACAGTCCATTGCAAGACAAGTATTCCATGGTGGTTGGTTGTTGGAGTTTTATGCCCTGGCAAAATCTAAGGTCGTATCAGGACGCATACCGACTTGTGACCCTGGGAACTCATGGCGACTTTATAGTGCTGCCCCACTGGGAGACCAGGCCACCAGCACCATGACCTGATATCCCACACAGTCACATTAACCTGACACTGAACCAACCAGTCCTTGCCCTATCCTATTAATAGCGAGCATCTGAGTAGGAAGTGACAAGTATCAATTTTTAAGTCATTGGTTTGACTCCACCAGGGTTCAAACCCTTGGGTTCGAATCCCACAATCTACCAAAACCAGAGACGGACGCTCAACTCATTTGGCCATCCCATCTGGTCCACTTATTCTCAAACACACATGCTTAAGCTGTGTTGATTTCATGGTTGTACCGACAATTTTACACTGGAACCATCATCTGAATGCATTATCTTGACCAATGTAAACAAAACAGGAAAAGGCATAGCCTACTTGAGGACAGCAGGACTGTAGCAATTCATGTAGCTAATTAAATTGACAAAAAATGAAACTTGGATGATTGATAGTGTGATGGGGCCCCTTTGTTGGCTGGCCGGAACTTAACCCTCACGTGGTAGACCCCCAAAGCAAGCAGGAAAACTAGTACGCTTGCTTCTTACATGTCTATATTTGTCCTCCGCTCACTGCGGCATCCATGATCAAGTGACCAGCCTCTGCCCTGACAGGTCCCACATCAATTTCTTCAGGAGGGGTGGGGGAGGGTACGCTAGCCACGTGTAGTAGATGGCAGCCCTGTCATGGCGCCGCCACCTAACGCAGTAAACTGCAATGGTAATGGACCAGTCCTTGCTGCCACCATATGGTAGTGGAGCTCATGTCTGGACTACTACAATAATAGCATTGAATTTGGTGCGGGTTTACTTTTCCTTGGCCGAGACGTTCATGCTTGTGTGCTTCTAACTTGCTGGGTGTCTTTTGACACAAGGTTGATTATATGTTTGTTGCGTTCTGTGTGATAGTGATGATTGAGCCATAATGCACCAATTACAAACTGAACACTTCTTACCTTGAGAATAGTCTTTACTGCCGACATGGCATTAACAAACCACTAATCAATCAATGAATCAATCAAATCTGAAAGGTTGTTACTCCCCCGCTCACATACTATTTTAATTTTCCAGGTATTTAAGTACGATAGGACCTCTTTCAAGCAACCAATGATACACTGGGTCGGTGTTGCCATTCCCCCCGCTTCCCCTCCCCCCCCAAACAAACACTGTAAACTCAACCAGTAGCGGCCAACTAGACCAAACAACCTATCTACAATGGAATGAGCCTGGAAATGATTCTAGTTGGATCCTACTGAGATACATGATTAATCAATATTATCATCATCATCATGCTGTCGGTCGCGATGTGACAAAGACTGCTTTCATTACTTGACTGCCGCTCTCCATTTAGCTAAGTACATTTCATGAAAGCTGCCTGCAAAAGTGTTGAAGTGCTGCTGGCTTTTGCAAGTTACCAGCGGCACTCTCTCGGGGAGCAAGTAGAGGTTTCACACCGGCAAGAACATGTCCAGACAGGCAAAAATCTATTTGTCCCTGCAGTGGCTGGTCGAGAGATGTTGGGAGTTCTATACATCAACCGCCCTTGATGCTGCCACAGTGGCATGGTTTTCTGTTCAGGGTTTGCTCCCTTCGCCTTCGGTTCTGTCAAGAACTTGTACCACAAGGCAGTGGTTTACAACTCTGCAGGGCAGGGGCGTCAAACTCCCTGAGGTATAGCAATACCTGCATACCCATATCAAGTAGGTTAATCGATATTAACCTACTTACTAACTCAATAGGCCCCACCTGAGATTACCATGAACACAAGTTCAATCACAATGGCCCACCCTACATCCCCCATCACCCTTTCAACGAGTATGTTACTACTAAAAAGATAATCAGTTATGCCCCACCCCCTACTAACGCCTACCATACTAGTCTAACATAGTTACCTCCCCGCATATGTTTCTTTTTCTCTTATCTTGTTCTTTACCTATCATTCATGTACCAATGTTTTGCTTATTTCCTGTAATTGTCTATCTGTACATTGCTGTAGATTTGTTTACTGTGTAGAGGCAATTTTGATTAGGCCTGGAAGACCAGTGCATTAGCACTGACAACATGTTATTCAGAGGAATAAAAACACTTGAACAAAAAAACAACAACAAAAACGGGCGCGGTGCCCGAATCGATAGAGCGCGGGCCTCGCGTGCGGGTGATTGGGAGTTTGGTTCCCAGTTGAACAAACCGATGACTTATACAATTAATACTTTTTGCTTCCTAGCCTGGCGCTCGATATTAATAAGAATAGGCAAGGACTGACTATCGCAGTATCAGGATAATGTGACTGAGTGAGATATCGGGCCATGGAGCCGGCGGCCTGATTTCCCAGTGGGACAACACTAAAAGGTTGCCATGAGTGTGCACTGTCCCAAGTCGGTACCTGTCCTGATATGACCTTAGATGTTGCCAGGATGTAAAACTCCAACACCCAACCTTTCAAGATAATTTGATACTGAAATGTATTCTTGCTGTGAAGCTGGATATTTTGTCGTTGCATGCTGACTTCCGGACTCATTATACTCGCATAATGCTGACTTCGCATTAAATTGCAAACCTTCCCTAAACACTCAACTTTATAGCATCGCTTCAGCCAAAATGTCAATGAACATGACTAAAGTGACTTTACATATTCATAAATATCACAATGTTTCTTAGCAGTCGTACGCTGAGAATAGTTAGAATGTCAATAACATGGATAGTTCATGGGTCATGGGGTGGGGTTATGAGGGGCAATGAAAATGGGAAATATTGCGGCAAGAGTAGGATTCGAACCCACACTTCTTTGCCATTCCAGGAATAGGGTGCCAACCATTACACTCCCTACACTCCCTAGGCTACCCACGCCTACCTGTCTATGTGGCTCCATGCCTGAGGTCAGTGCATACTACTACACTCGTTCCCCTGTAATTGTAAGTCTTTTAAGTGGTTTATGTCCGTAAGCACTTTATTACTTACAATTGGGTGTGCAGGTATAGCAGTACCTCAGGGAGTTTGACGCCCCTGCCCTGCAGAGTTGTAAACCACTGCCTTGTGGTACAGGTTCTTGACAGAGTGGGGAGCATGTGGTGAGGGATAAGGGAGCAAACCCTGAACAGAAAACTGTGCCACTGTGGGAGCATCAAGGGCGGTTGATGTATGGAACTTCCAACATCTCCCAACCAGCGACTGCAGGGACAAATAGTTTTGCGCCTGTCTGGACATGTTCTTGCCGGTGTGAGACCTCTAATTGCTCCCCGAGAGAGTGCCGCTGGTAACTTGCAAAAACCAGCAGCACTTCAACACTTTTGCAGGCAGCTTTCATGAAATGTGGAGAGCGGCAGTCAAGTAATGAAAGCAGTCTTTGTCGAATCGTGACCATAGAAAGAGGGAAGACAATATCAGGGTGTGGGTAGGCCTGGAGTTTGGCAAGTCCCAGAGGGCCGTGGAGAACAGGGGGAAACGTAAGAAAACTGGTTGCGACATCATCGGTGGTTCCCGAATGACACTTGCAGTTATGGGATTGATGATGATGATGAGTTAGTAACCCATTGAATGGGGTGAAATATTACCCATATGCCACTGCGATAATTAGGTCAGACTCTCAGCCACTTTGCATAATTAGCATTGCTCCTGGGAACCCGACAGCTCAATCACGTGAAAGCAGGTCCACCCTCCCCCTTCACCCCCACCCTACTCCACACTCCCCACCCTTCTCCACACAGTCCCCACCCCCTTCCTCCCCCAACCCCCAACACCCACCGTGTCACCCCACCTCCTCACCACCCCTCCGCACCCCCTCCTCCCACAGACTCCCCACCCAATTTCTTCAGACACCCCATTCCTCACCACACGTCTTCACACACTCCCCACCCCTCACCACGCACTCCCCAGCGTCCCCACCCGACTCCCTCCCCACACGTCTCACCCTCCCCACACCCCACACACTCCCCACCCCTCATCACACACTCCCCACCCCTCACCACACGCTCCCCACTCCCCAGCCTCCCCCAGCCCACCTCCTCCCTACCCCTCTCCACCCCTACCCCTCTCCACCCCCCCACCCATCTCCACCACCCCCCACCCCAACCACACACACTCCCCACCACTCTCCCACAATCCCCATCCTCTCCCAAACCCAACCCCCCCTCCCAAACCCAACCCACCCCTTCCAAACCCCACCTCGACCCCCTCCCTCCGACTCATCAGGCAAGGATCCATATAGATAAGGGTGTGTGGATAGGGTGATTGCATTAGGCAGCCTAGGTGGTGTAATGGTTGGCACACTAGCCCCGGAATGGTGAGGGGTGTGGGTGTTTGCCTTGTAGGTGCATGTGATCAGAGTCACCCCCCCCTCCACCCCGACACACGCACATCTCCATGGTTACTCTACACCGGAAGTGTTCGTGCGCTGGGCATGCGCAACTGTCACCCGCGGCGACAAGCTGGGTTTGCCCTGCGCCCTAAATGCCGAGCGCTGATTGGTTCTGCCGTTTCACGTGACCCCAGTGACCTCTGCGGGTTAATGTAACATACATAATGAAGTAATGAATGACAATCATGGAATGGCATATATATATAATACATATATATATATTATATATATATAATATATATATATATTATATATGAAGTGTGTGAGCCTGTGGGCGAGCTTAGGCATGTCTGGGCCTAGGACGAGTGACATGCACTTATTTGCGGGTCACTCGCCTACTTGTGCGTGCAAATGCGGTAAATGCTGACGGAGGACTAGTTCTTCTTTCCCTCACTACGTGGTGCCAGCTAGCATATCTATTGGCTTGCCTGTGAGGAAAGGATGTTCGAGCCCCTGCCCTGTAGAAGGTTTGCTTGTTTGTTGTTTTATGTCCTAGCAACCTCTCAGGTCATATCAGGATGGGTACCGAGTTGTGACAGTGCTCACTCATGGCGACTTTATAGTGCTTCCCAACCGGGAGACCAGGACACTGGCACCAGTAGTAATATCCCACACAATCATGTTATCCTGACACTGAGCTAACCAGTCCCTGCCCTATCCTAGTAATGCCGAGTGCCAGGCTAGGTAGCAACAAGTATACATTTTGTAAGTGATTGCTTGGACTTGGCTGGGATTCGAACTCCCGACCTACCCCCCTCCCGATTCTGTATAATCTACCCTTCAGCCACAATATTTCTCGCTATTTACAAATTGTGTAATAGGGTTGTTTGTTTGTTGTTGTTTTACGTCCTAGCAACATCTAAGGTCATATCAGGACGGGGTGTGTAATAGGGACATCTCCCTTTGTTTGCTTAACGACCCCCAAGCACAAAAAGTAGACATCGGTTATTGGGGGGGGTGGTGATTGTTATTGTCATGGGGGTGATGACAATGGAAATATTGCGCCTAGCATGGGACTCGAACCCACATCTCTTTGCATTCCGAGCCTGTGTGCTAACCATTACACCACCTAGGCTCCCTGATATCACCACACTACCCACGCCTACCTGTCTATGAGGCGCCTTGCCTGAGAAGTCAGTGCAGACCACTACAGTAACCATTACACCACCTAGGCTGCCTGATGTCACCACCCTACCCATGCCTACCTGTCTATGAGGTTACTTGCCTGAGAGGTCAGTGCAAACTGTGGTGTATAGGTAACCAGTGAGAGGGGTCACGTGACCGAGCTGACGTGGGAGAGTGAGGTACTGAATAAACACACTTGGTACACAGACTTCAAGGTGTTCGTATCTCTACATACACTACATGGTGTCAGATGTGATAGAACGGACATGGCGCTATCAGGATTGAAGCCGCCGGCACCGCTTAGTTTCAAAGGAAACCTAGCACTAAATTGGAGAGTGTGGCATGGGGCATACAAATTTTTCGCAGGAGCGACTGGCCTATCAACGAAAACTGAAAAAGTGCAATGTTGTGCGTTTTTGCACATAGCAGGGTTGGAAGCACAGAAGTTGTTTCACATAATGGACATAGCAAGTGACGAACGTGAGAAGATAGGCGCACTGACAGCCGCCTTTCGGAAGTACTGCCATGGGAAGTCAAACCGCACCATAGTTCGGTATAAGTTTAATATGTATAACCAGACGACGGAAGACATGGAAACTTATATACGAGAACTGCAGTATCGAGTGGAATTGTGTGACTATGGTGCGGCGGAGGAGTCTATATTATGTGACAGACTGGTTTGTGGTATAAAAGACAACAAGATACGGGATAAACTACTGCAAACAGCAAATCTAGAGTTAGACCAGTGCGTGGAAATGTGTAGGCTCAGTGAGCATAGCTCGGAACAGGTGACAGGGGACGGAAATAACACTGACGACGCTGAAGTGCATGCAGTCAACCGGAATGACAGGCGAGGGGTACGCCCCCCAACATGGGCCCCGACACGCCCCCCTACACGCCCCCTGACGTGCCCACCGGTGCACGCTGGGAGTGGCAATAGGCGAGACAGCAGTGAGAATTGGCTAGGTGGAAGTTACAGAGACGCACCCAACCGTGATAAATGTAACAGGTGTGGGTATTCACACCCCCGAGATAATTGTCCAGCCAGAAACAAGGAATGTCTGGTGTGCAGCCGAGTTGGGCATTTTGCGAGGGTTTGCAGAGGAAGAGAGCAGCGGCAGCGAACTCCGGTGAATGCGTTGGACGTGGATGGTGAGGAGGACTCACCCGTGTGGCAAGACGAGGACGTGGACGACGAGCAACAAGACCTGTTTGTGGGAGCCATAGGTAAAACTTTGTGGTATGAGAATGTGCGCATAGGTGGTGAAATGGTGCAGTTCAAGCTTGACAGTGGCTCGGAGGCCAGTATCATACCCGAAAAAGTGTTTATGGCCCTACCAAACATGGTTTTACGAGAACCGCTGTGCAGACTCGTCACATACACCGGGGAGCGGATCTGGCCCCGGGGAGAGGTCAAAATCAAGATACGAGGGGAGCTCATTGTGTTTCAATTCATGGACAGCGGGTGTGCGATACTAGGAAAGGATGCATGCATGACTCTGAATCTTCTCAACCGAGTGATGAAATTGAATGCGGTTAAGAAGCCGGACTCCGACAGAGGGCAAGACAGTCGATGGAGCAGCTAAATCCCTGGTAAATAAATATCATAATGTGTTTACAGGTTTAGGATGTATTAAAGTGGATGCCAGCATCCATATTGATGAAAATGCACCTCCAGTGATTGATCCTCCAAGACGTATTCCTCATGCAATAAATGATGCTGTACGAGATGAGTTAGATAGAATGGTTAAAATAGGGGTCATTGTTGAGCAGCTAGACCCAACACCATGGGTGAATTCTATCACGATTGTGCGGAAACCAAATAAATTACGTGTATGTTTAGATCCGACAAAGTTGAATAAAGCCATTTTGCGGGGCCCATACCCAATTAAGACAGTAGAACAAGTAGTGGCTAAGACAGCTGGTGCAAAGTTTTTTTCGGTGTTGGACGCCCAAAGCGGGTATTGGCAGATAGTGTTGGACAAACCAAGCTCGCTGCTGTGTACGTTCAACACGCCATGGGGGCAGTATAGGTTTCCCGGCTCCCATTCGGTATAAAAACAGCCTGGGACATTTTTATACAGGAGATGGAGAGCATTTTGAAGGGCCTCCCGGGCGTGGATGTGGTAGCTGATGATATTTTAATTTATGGCAGTACCATTACATGAGCATAATGAAAGGCTAGAGTCAGTGCTGAAGCATGCAGAACAGGTCGGGCTAAAATTGAACCTGAAAAAGTCAAAATTGTGTAAGCCACAGATAGAGTACGTGGGACACCTACTAACTGGGGATGGTGTAAAACCCAACCCTGAAAGGGTCCAGGCAATCACTGATATGCCAACACCGACCGACAGAGCGAGTGTCCAGCGGTTCCTGGGGATGGTGGGCTATGTCCATAAGTTCATTCCGAAGTTATCGGAGATTGCGAAACCATTGAGGCTATTACTGTCTAAAGAAGTTGCTTGGCACTGGGAGGTAGAGCAAAATGATGCATTTGTTAGGTTAAAGAAGCTATTAGTAGCAGCCCCTGTCTTAAAGTATTATGAAGTAAAAAAGCCAGTGAAAATGCAAGTAGACGCTTCAATGACCGGGCTGGGTGCTGTGCTATTTCAAGATGATCGACCAGTTAGTATAGCTTCAAAGGCGTTGAACAAGTGTCAGGGTAACTACGCTGTAATAGAGAGGGAGATGCTTGCAATCTGTTTCGGCTATGCGAAGTTCCACGATTACATATTTGGTAAGCAAGTCACAGTCGAGACAGATCACAAGCCTCTCGTGAGCATTATGTCAAAACCCATACACACATTGACAGCGAGGCTTCAGAGAATGAGGTTGCAGTTACAAAATTACGATGTGCAGCTAGAGTATGTAAAAGGTGTTAATATGTTTTTTGCGGATGCTTTATCGAGAGCACCGGTCAAAAATAGTAAACCAGTGGACTTATATGATGATGACATGTATATTGCAGTGTTAGACTACAGCGATGACGATCTAGCCCAAATTGCTGAAGCAACAGCACAAGATCGCACGCTGCAACAGCTCATCGGGTACATCCGCGAGGGATGGCCGACACAGGACAGCGAAGTACCGTGTAACATAAAACCATATCACACGTACAGGGATGAGTTAACAGTTCAGGAAAATGTTGTGCTTAAACAGAACAGAATAGTGGTACCAGAAAGCTTGCAAAGACAAATGCTGAACAAGCTACATAGTGCACATTTTGGCATTGTTAGGAGTAAACAGTTAGCGCGTGACAGTGTATTCTGGCCAGGCATAGATAGCCAGTTGCAAGACAAAGTCACTAGGTGCCAGGTATGCCAGTCAGTGAGGGCACGGCCACATACAGAGCCGCTAGTCAATCATGACATTCCAGACATTCCGTTTTGGAAGGTTGGTGTGGACTTGTTCCAATGCAAAAGTATGAGTTATCTGGTGTTCGTAGACTATTATTCAAAGTATTCTGAAGTAATACAAACAACAGACACAACGAGTAAGGGTGTGATTGACAATATGAAGCAAGTTTTTGCACGACATGGGATACCGAGGGTTGTGGTGTCCGATAATGGGCCACAATTTTCAAGTGAGGAATATAAAGATTTTGCTGTAAGTTACAATTTCACTCCCGAGTTCTCAAGCCCATTATACCCCAGGAGTAATGGCCAGGCAGAACGATGCGTACAGACTATGAAATTGATGCTTAAAAAGTCAATCATGGACAAGTCGGATTTTAGCCTAGCGTTACTAGATTACCGAAATACGATAATTCAAGATCTAGAAGCATCGCCATCACAGCTGCTCATGAGCAGAAAGTTAAGAAGTAGGATACCAACCATGCCAGAGTTATTGAAAGCTAAACCAGTGCCGTCGCGCAAAACACAAATAATGAATAGACAGCATAAACAGAAAGCATATCATGATGTGCGTGCAGTAAGGTCACATACGACATTAAAAGTTGGTGAACGCATACGGTACTTAAATGAAAGAAAAGAATGGAAGGAAGGTAGGATCATACAAAGAAATGCACAGCACGGGCGACACTACTACATTCGAAACAGTGAGGGCAAAACAATAAGAAGAAATCGCACAATGATTATACAAGCACCTGAGTCAGCCAACAGCAAAATAACAAATCACGGTAGGTCAGGGGGGGAGACATTAACACCCCTCAAAAGTACAGGTACGCAATCTACGGGTCATGTAACCCGAGTAAGGATAACAGTAAAACCGGTACACCGTTTAGGTTATTAAACATATGTTCAGTGCGAGTCACAGTAGTCGAGATGCAGTTCGATATATATATATATGTAGTTAGGCAAAGTGTAGATGAACTTGTTAATGAGAATGACCGAATGGGTAATTGAAATTCGGGTCAAGCACATTGATTGGGGTTCACCTTCGGGGTGTTGATTGAATGTGATGAATTGGTCGTAAATTTATATGAATTAATGAAAGATTATTATTGTTATTGTTATTGTTATTATTATTGTTATTATTATTATTGTTGTTATTGTTATTGATGTTATTGTTAATATTGTTATGATTGTTATTGTCATTACGCACCAGAATCCCAGAGGGAACACAATCACATGTGAGCAAGGGCGAGTAGAATGATATGAAGTAGTACACTTGTTCAATCCGAGGAAAGGAGATGTGGTGTATAGGTAACCAGCGAGAGGGGTCACGTGACCGAGCTGACGTGGGAGAGTGAGGTACTGAATAAACACACTTGGTACACAGACTTCAAGGTGTTCATATCTCTACATACACTACCCAAACTACTACACTCGTCCCCATGGAATTGTAAGTGTTTTAATGCTTACAATTACATACATACAGGCAATGCACTTACATATATATATAAATACACAGGGTAGGTTCAACAACTATACAGCACATAGCTTGTACATGATCCTGTTCATGGCTCCAGTGTCATCAGGGGGTGATGAAAATGGGAAATATTGCACCTAGAGGTGAGTGCAGACCACTACATTATTATCTACATTACATTAGTTTGGAGTAACTTTGATTTAAAATGACAACTCTCGGGAGATACTATTTTGAAGAATAAACATCCACATAATACCCCTGTCACACTACGACGTAATGAGCCAACGTGAGCCTAACGTGGTGATATTTCGTCATTACGTTGATGTACGTTGGATTACGTTATGATGACGTCATAATGACGTTAGAGTGATGTCGAGCTACGTCACATTACGTCGTGTTACGTCGAGATACGTCGAGGTTTTGGACATGTTCAAAAGTTTCGACGTAGGTCGAACGTAAGGGTTTACGTTCGCCGTACGTTCTGTTCACGTTCAGCGAACGTCAATGACGTTAAACGGACGTTATTCCAACGCTCCTCACTACGTTCCACTACGTTGACCCCCATTAAACCAAGTGCAAATGCCCACGGGGCGTAATGGGAACGTCAGGACAACGTCAGGAGAACGTCAGGAGAACGTGCATTCAACGTACGTTCAACGTCTCATGACGTAGCTAACGTCACGTAACGTTCTTCTGACAATGGAATAACGTTCATAACGTTCCGTCAGCGTCATTACGTTCACCTCTCTCGTCGAACGACGGTATCACTACGCTTTACTGATGTTACTCTCTCGTCCATTACGCTGCATCCACGTTCAACTTCTGCCCAAATTTGCATACTACGCCGAGAAGTTCAACGTTCTTCACGTTCTCCCTACGTTGACGTCGTTACGTCGTAGTGTGACAGCCCCATAAGGTTCAGTAATAACAGGTTCAAGTGAATTAACTTAGTATGCCCTTATATATAGCAGAAAATGAGTAGTAATTATTGTTTTGCTTTTGAAAAGTTAATGTTTTTAATCGGACTATGCAGCTTTCAATAGTTAATAATTGCACTGGTGTCTGAGGTGAATGTGTAGGTTCAAACCTGTTTTGTTTGTTTGTTGTTTTACGTGCTAGCAACATCTAAGGTCATATCAGGACGGGTGCCGACTTGTGACAGTGCACACTCATGGCAACTTTATAGTGCTGCCCCTCTGGAAGATCAGGCCACCAGCACCATGACCTGATATCCCACTCAGTCACATTATCCTGACACTGAGCCAACCAGTCCTTGGCCTATCCTAATAATGCCGAGTGCCAGGCTAGGAAGCAACAAGTATAAATTGTTAAGTCATTGGTTTGACTCGACCAGGGTTCTAACCCATGACCCCATGATCTACCAACACGGGAGACGGACGCTCTAACTCATTCGGCCATCCTGTCTGGTTCAAACCTAGATAAGTGTTTTGCTTTTGACACGTTTCAAGTTGTTATCGGAGTGTGCAGCTTTAAATCCTTCCAGGAGTCTCCTGGTGTGTAGCGACTGAGAACCACCTCATAAGCGGATTTTAAGCTTGTTTTATTTAATGACGCCTCTAGAGCAAACCGGATATTGACCATCAAACATATGGTCATTCTGACATATTTCTTTGGAGGAAACCCACTGCTGTCGCATAGGCTACTCTTTCCGATAAGCAGCACGGAGTCTTTTTTATGCATTTTCCCACAGACAGGACAGCACATACCACAGCCTTCAATGAACCAGTTGTGGACCACTGGTTGGAACGGGAAATAGCCCAAACTGCAAATGTGTCCACTGAGCAGGATCGATCTGATGACCCACATCTTCACAGGTGGACGCTCTACCGCCTGAGCTATGTCACGCTCCCCGAAGGCACAAGGTTTCACCTCCTTTTCACCGGCCTAGTAGCTTAATAGAGTTGGCTCATAGGGATACCATGAACAGATCCGGTACATTGATCCACCAACCAGTTCTTACCATGAGTGCGTACTAGCACAAGTAGATACCCGTCCTGAGATCACCTTGGATGTTGCCAGGGCGTAAAACTCCAACAACCAACAAGTTTGTAGGTACCCGTCCTGATATCACCTTGGATGTTACCTGGGTGTAAAGCTCCAACAACCAACCAACCAACAAGTTTGTAGGTACCCATCCTGATATCACCTTGGATGTTGCCAGGGTGTAAAACTCCAACAACCAACAAGTTTGTAGGTACCCGTCCTGATATCACATTGGATGTTGCCAGGGCATAAAACTCCAACAAGCAACCAACCAACAAGTCCGTAGGTACACGTCCTGATATGACCTTGTATGTTGCCAGGGCGTAAAACTCCAACAACTAACCAACCAACAAGTCTGTAGGTACCCGTCCTATATGACCTTGTTGGTTGTTTGGTTGTTGGAGTTTTACACCCTGACAACATCTAAGGCCATAAAAGGGCTGGGTACATACAGACTTGTTGGTTGGTTGTTTGTTGGAGTTTCACGTCCTGGCAACATCTAAGGTCATATCAGGACGGTTACTACAGACTTGTTGGTTGGTTGGTTGTTGGAGGTTTTATGTCCTGGCAACATCTAAGGCCATAAAAAGGGCTGGGTACATACAGACTTGTTGGTTGGTTGGTTGTTGGAGTTTCACGTCCTGGCAACATCTAAGGTCATATCAGGACGGGTACCTACAGACTTGTTGGTTGGTTATTGGAGTTTCACATCCTGGCAACATATAAGGTCATATCAGGACGGGTGCCGACTTGTGACAGTGCGCACTCATGGCGATTTTATAGTGCTGCCCCACTGTGAAATCAGGCCACCAGCACCATGACCCGATATCCCACTCAGTCACATTATCCAGACACTGAACCAACCAGTCCTTGCTCTATCCTATTAATGCCAAGCGCCAGGCTAGGAAGTGACAAGTATCAATTTGATAAGTCATTGGTTTGATTGACCGGGAACCGAACTCCCGACCTTCCACACGCGAGGCCCACACTCTACCGATTAGGCCACCGCATTATGTCCTGCTGTGTGGATGTCTTAGCTCAAATGGAACAGTCCACAGATTTAGATTCTTCTATATTATATCCCAATTTGATTAAACTAATTGGTCACTACAACCGTTCCGAGAGTTTCAGAGTAAATAACTTGACAGTCTCCATTACGTGTAGACTGCGCCTGTACACACTCACTGAACACACACATTTTGGTTGTGGTTTATTGGGGTTTTCCATCCTCATAACATGTAGTCATATCAGGACAGGTCATCATCGTCACCATCATCAACTCGTAAACCGTGAGGGTCGTTGGAGCACTACAGATGACTTTGCAACCAGTTTTCTCCATTTCCCCTGTTCTCCGCTACCCTCCGGGAACTTGCCGAACTACGACCGCGTCCATTCCCTGATGTTGTCTTCACACCTCTTCCCTTTGTCCGCCTTCTCTCCCGCCCCCCGCCTTTCAATGTGCCTCACACGATGGTTTTGGTCGGACCTAATGAATGGGAAATATGGCCATATCACTGCAGTTGGCGCATGTGCGGCTTGAGTAGAAATAACTCATAAGTCTAGATATGCGCAAAACCATGTAAACGCCAAACCAAAAATAGAGTTTAAATACAAGGTTTTTACCTGAAAATAACCCTAGAGCTCGTTAATTCCGCGTTTCATATGGTCACGTGGTTATCGAGCAATGCACAAATCAGTAGGAATATAGAAATATAAACTTTGTGAATGTTTGATGTTCACGTGGGTTTGCGCCTGAACTCTTCATATGAATAAAACCATTTGAACTATAAACAAGGATCCCAGAAGAGCAATGGTATCAAACATCTGCATCAACATCGACACTAAGCCAGATTTTGATGCCAGCCTCCTTCTGGTATCAATACTGTCATGGCGGGGGGTGACAATGGGAAATATTGCATCTAAAGTGGGAATTGAACCCACATCTCTTCCATTCCGGGGCTAGCGTGCTAACCATTACACTATCTAGGCTCCCCGATGTCACCACCCTACCCAGTACTTCTAGGTTTGTTTGTTGTTGTTTTACATCCTAGCAACATCTAAGGTCATATCAGGATGGGTACCGACTTGTGACAGTGCACACTCATGGTGACTTTATAGTGCTGCCCCACTGGGAGACCAGGACACCAGAATCATGACCTGATATCCCACTGAGCCAACACTGAGCCAACCAGTCCTTGCCTTATCCGAATAATGCCGAGCGCCTGGCTAGGAAGCGACAAGTATCAATTTTTAAGTCATTGCTTTGACTCGACCAGGGTTTGAACCAACAAACCCATGGGTTCAGATCCCTCGATCTCCCAAAACAGGAGATGGATGCTCAAGTCATTCGGCCATCCCGTCTAGTGTGTCTTCTAAGCACGTGCCCAGACTAAGTCAATAGGACAGTAAGTGCAGGTCCATGTCCAGCAGGAGACGCGGATCTCCTGTTTATCCACGTGACCAGATGAAGCAACATCTGCACTGCAATCGCAACAGGCGGTAGGTACAACCATATGGCGTTGACAACCCTTGCATGCCAGATGTATTGGGTGACAGCATAGCTGGCAAAATGGCTGACAATATGGCTGTAACATGGCTGACAACATGGCTGACAACATGGCTGAAAAACGGCTGACAACAGGGCTGACAACATGGCTGATAATGGGGCTGAGAAACATGGCTGACAACATGGCTAACAACATGATTGATAACATGGCTGATAACATGGCTGACAACATGGCTGTTAACATGGCTGACAACATGGCTGACAACATGGCTGACAACATGGCTGATAACATGGCTGACAACATGGCTGATAATATGGCTGACAAGTTGCTGACAAAATGGCTGACAAAATGGCCGATAACATGGCTGACAATATGGCGGTAGGTACAACCATATGGCGTTGACAACCCTTGCATGCCAGATGTATTGGGTGACAGCATAGCTGGCAAAATGGCTGACAATATGGCTGTAACATGGCTGACAACATGGCTGACAACATGGCTGAAAAACGGCTGACAACAGGGCTGACAACATGGCTGATAATGGGGCTGAGAAACATGGCTGACAACATGGCTAACAACATGGTTGATAACATGGCTGATAACATGGCTGACAACATGGCTGTTAACATGGCTGACAACATGGCTGACAACATGGCTGACAACATGGCTGATAACATGGCTGATAACATGGCTGACAACATGGCTGATAATATGGCTGACAAGTTGCTGACAAAATGGCTGACAAAATGGCCGATAACATGGCTGACAATATGGCTGACAACATGGCTGACACCATGGCTGACAAATATGGCTGACAACATGGCTGACACATATGGCTGACAACATGGCTGACAGATATGGCTGACAGCATGGCTGACAATATGGCTGACAATATGGCTGACAATATGGCTGACAACATGGCTGATAACATGACTGACAAAATGGCTGACAACATGGCTGACATGTCTGACAACATGTCTGACAACATGGTTGACAGCATGGCTGACAGCATGGCTGACAACATGGCTGACAACATGGCTGACAACATGGCTGACAACATGGCTGACAACATGGCTGACAACATGGCTGACAATCTGGCTGACAACATGGCTGACAACATAGCTGACAAAATGGCTGACAAAATGGCTGAGAAACATGGCTGACAACATGGCTGAAAACCCAGCTGACACAATGGCTGAAAACATGGCTGACAACATGACTGACAACATGGCTGACAACATGGCTGACAACATGGCTGACAATATGGCTGACTAAATGGCTGATAACATGACTGACAACAAGGCTGACAACATGGTTGACAACACGTAGCACTACAACACCGATGCCACATAGTGCTGGGACCTCCAGTT
Organism: Branchipolynoe longqiensis; assembly: GCA_030323885.1. Classification (NCBI taxonomy): domain Eukaryota; kingdom Metazoa; phylum Annelida; class Polychaeta; order Phyllodocida; family Polynoidae; genus Branchipolynoe; species Branchipolynoe longqiensis. The sequence goes on along the minus strand of CM059203.1, from coordinate 45,876,529 downwards.
TCACCCCGAAAGTGCTACATAATATTTTAATCCCCCCACACAAGACTGCGGCTGGCTAGCTAATTTGTTGGAGTTTAACACCCTGGCAACATCAATTGTCATATCAGGACGTATACCTACAGAGTAACATACCTGTGACAGTGCACACTCGTGTCAACTTTATAATAGCTTTGCCCCACTGGGAAATCAGGCCCCCGAGCATCATGACACCAATATCCCACGCAGTCACATTATCCTGACACTGAGCTAACCAGTCCTTGCCCTATCCTAGTAATCCTGAGTGCCTAGATATGAAGCGACAAGTATAAATGTTTATAAGTCATTGGTTTGACTCGTCTGGGTTTCAAACTGCCGACCTTCCGCACGGGAAGTCTGCGCTCTACCGAATCGGCCATCACGTCCTTTGCAGCAGGCTATGCATTGGCTCGTGATCAGACGCGGTGGCCGAATCGGTAGAGCGCAGGCCTCGCGTGCGGGAGATTTGGAGCTTGGTTCTCGGGTGGCTCAAACCAATGACTCATACAATTGATACTTGTCGCTTCCTAGCCCGGCACTCAGCATTATTTGGATAGAGCAAGGACTTGTTTCGCTCAGTGTCAGGATAATTTGACTGAGTAGGATATCGGGTCATGGTACTGGCAGCCTGATTTCCCAGTGGGGCAGCACTATAAAGTCACCATGAATGTGCACTGTCCCGAGCCAGTACCTGTCCCGATATGACCTTAGATGTTGCCAGGACGCAAAACTCCAAAAACCAACAACAACCGGACGCCAGGCTCGGTAGCGACAAGTATCAATTCTGTCTAAGTCATTGATTTGACTGAACCGGGAATCGAACTCCCGATTTCCCGCACGCGAAGCCTCCGCTCTACCGACTCGGCCCCCGCGTCCTCTGCAGCTGGCTGGGTCTCGGCTGAGACCCCTTTCAATGTTTATAAACATCGTGTATGCACATGCAGCTTGGCTGCAGAACGAAGGCGCACTGCCATTGAGTTTGCCAGTACGCGCAGTGCAAGACGTTTATTTTATTCAAAATTAATAGAACTGCAGAAGCCTAACCTTACAGGTTTAATATAATCTATTCGTTGGATATGTTTTCTATATGTGTTCCAATGGTTTGTATCTAGGTGGTGTGGTTTTAGAGATATTTAACTTTTTCTGTATGAAGATTGCTCACGGCCATTGACAATGCATGGAGTTTGCCGGTACACACAGTGCAAAACTTTATTTTATTCAAAATTAATAGAAATGCAGAACCATAGCCTTATAAATTTAATATAATCTATTCGTTGAATACATTTTCTATATGTGTACCAGGCGGTTTTTGTCAAGATGGTGTGGTTTTAGAGATATTTAACTTTTTCTGTATGAAGATTCCTCATAGCCATTGAGTTTGCAGTGTGACAGTGTGTTGTCCTGCAGCCAAAAGGCGCGCGCACTGACCTAGATACCTATGCTGACGTCATATGAAATAGGTCTATTATTAATTGAGTACAGCAGCTGGAATTAGCGACGCTCATGCACTATGCATGTCATACAGCGCGATGGCGACCGGACTGCGTTTTAACAATCCATTAGTGCACACAGTTAGCCTCGGGCCCGCTGTACTAAAGGGTCGTCAGCCTTGGCGTCACCAACTTTAGTCAAACTGGGCAAGTGGAGTGGTATTTGTTTTTGTTTTTTAAAGTTGTTTTTGTTTTTGTTGGTGGTTGGAGTTTTACGTCCCAGCAACAGCTAAGGTCATATCAGGACGGGTACCGACTTATAACAGTGTGCATTCGTGGTGACTTTATAGTGCTTCCCCCTGGGAAATCATGCCACCAGCACCATGACCGGATATCCCACTCGGGGACATTATCGTGATACTGAGCAAAACCTATCCTATTAATGCAGAGTATCAATTATGTAAGTCATTAGTTTGACTCGGCTGGGAATCCAACTCCCTTGTGACAGTATGCACCACAGACTTATCAAACCACAGCCTTGTCAAGCAACAGACTTGTCAAATGACAGATTGCTAAACGACAGATTGCTAAACGACAGATTGCTAAATAACAGACTTGTCAAAGCACAGACTTGTCAAAGCAGACTTGTCAAAGCACATACTTGTCAAACAACAGACTTGTCAGAGCAGACTTGTCAAATCACAGACTTGTCGAATCACAGACTTGTCAAAGCACATACTTGTCAAAGCACAGACTTGTCAAACAGACTAGTCAAAGTAGAGACTTGTCAAACAACAGACTTGTCAAACCACAGACATGTCAAAGTACAGAATTGTCAAACAACATACTTGTCAAACCACAGACTTGCCAAACAACAGACTTGTCAAACCACAGACTTGTCAAATCACAGACTTGTCAAAGCACATACTTGTCAAATCACAGACTTGTCAAAGCACATACTTGTCAAAACAGACGTGTCAAATCACAGACTTGTCAAAGTACAGACTTGTCAAACAACAGACTCGTCAAACCACAGACTTGTCAAAGTACAGACTTATCAAACACATACTTGTCAAATCACAGACTTGTCAAAGTACAGACCTGTCAAACCACAGACTTGTCAAACAACATACTTGTCAAACAACAGACTTGTCAAATCACAGACTTGTGAAAGCACATACTTGTCAAAGCACAAACTTGTCAAACAACATACTTGTCAAAGCAGATGTGTCAAATCACAGACTTGTCAAAGTACATACTTGTCAAACGACAGACTTGTCAAATCACAGACTTGTCAAAGTAGAGACTTGTCAAAGAACATACTTGTCAAACCACAGACTTGTCAAAGTACATACTTGTCAAACAACAGACTTGTCAAACAACAGACTTGTCAAAGTACAGACTTGTCAAATCACAGACATGTCAAACCACAGACTTGTCAAATCAGCCCAGACACTCACTCTAGAGATACCAAAGGAAGCAGTTCACCTCTGAGCTGTGTGTAACACCCCTAGGATGTACGTTCAATGGGCTGTTGGCACTGATTTTGACTGAACAAGCAGAAGCTATGTGGGTCTGTGTAGCAGGTTGTGAGTGAGTCAGGATAGCACGTCACTAGTAGGTGAATAAGAGTTGTAGCAATAAAGCTCAACCTTATCGTTGTCAATCTTGCGTGACTTGTCTCCCTTTCTTTCTTATGAGTTGTGTTTTGGTATTTAGCGGGGCGAGACTGGCAGACAGTTGCCAGGATCCTCCTGATAGTAGCGATAGTAAATGGAAGACGGCCAGAAACCCAGTAATTCTTCAAGGTTTGAGTTCCAGTCCTGTTTTAGGCATAATATTTCCCATTTTCATCACTCGCCACAACATATGTTGGTTGGTTGTTGGAGTTTTGCAACTTGGCAACATCTAAGGTCATATCAGGATGCGCATTCATAACAACCTTATAGTGCTGCCCTATTGAGAAATCAGGCCACCAACACCATTACACAATATCCCACTAACTCACTCACATTATCTTGACATTGAGCTAACTAGTCCTTGCCCTATCCTATTAATGCCGAGCGCCAGCCTAGGATGTGACAAGTATCATTATAAGTCATTGGTTTGACTCGACTGGGAACTGAATTCCCAATCTCCCACACGCAAGGCCTGCACTCTTCCGCTTTGGCCACTGTACCATCGCATATGTGATGTATAAGAATTATGCGAGTATGATGGTGACCCCTTCAACATTGGGACAGGTGGCGCCACCACCGCCCAACCCTACCACTGGTGTGAGATACGGTCACTCGCGCACTGAAGATTAGTATGTGTGTGTGTGTTTGTGTGTGTGCGACAATCGACGAGACATATATGCGCACAGCTTGTTGAAGTGCAGTTGATACGTTTGTTTGTGTACAGGGGCGCTGTTACCCAGCGTCGCGGATCCTGTATGGGTGCTCAGTATTTATGAGCTGCTCCCCAGGGTGGCCACGATCACATCCAGACCACCATGCGAATCCCAAATCAGACACGGAGAGTATACCTGTTTGTTTTGTTTGTTTTGTCTGTTTTGTCTGTTTTGCTTAGTTTGTTTTGTTTGTTTCATTTGCTTTGTTTGTTTTGTTTGTTTCATTTGTTTTGTTTGTTTCATTTGTTTCGTTTGTTTCATTTGTTTTGTTTGTTTCATTTGTTTCGTGTTTTTTTTATTTGTTTTGGTTTGTTTTGGTTTGTTTGGTTTGTTTGGTTTGTTTGGTTTGTTTGGTGGTTTGTTTGGTTTGTTTGGTTTGTTTCGTTTATTTTGTGTGTTTTGTTTGTTTTGTTTGTTTTGTGTGTTTCGTTTGTTTTGTTTGTTTTGTTTGTTTCACTTGTTTCGCTTGTTTCATTTGTTTCGTTTGTTTCGTTTGTTTTGGTGTGTTTGGTTAGTTTGGTTTGTTTGGTTTGGTTTGGTTTGTTTTGTTTGTTTTGTTTGTTTTGTTTGTTTTGTTTGTTTCGTTTGTTTCGTTTGTTTTGTTTGTTTTGTTTGTTTTGTTTGTTTTGTTTGTTTCGTTTGTTTCGTTTGTTTCGTTTGTGACTGCACACTCATTGCGGCTTTATAAATGCTGCCCCATTGGGAGACCACACCGCCAGCCAGGAGCATGACCCGAGATCCCACACAAACACATTATTAATGTCATGCGGCAGGGTAGGTAGCGACAAGTATCAATTTGATTAAGTCATTGGTTTGACTCGGCTGTTATTCAAACTCCCGACCTTCTGCATGGGATCCCTGTGCTCGACCGATTCGCCTACCACATCCGGTCCCTCACAAGACGACAAGCTGCTAGAAATGTTAAGCTAAGATTCCTTATACGCGGTGTGCGGCATGCGAATGTGAATGCGAATACAAATCGAAAAGCATGTAAATGAATAGCGGTGCTTCCATACTTCCGAATGCGAATACGAACGTGAATGCGAATGCGAATGCGGCAAATGGATCGACCCATGGACCGATCGGTGCGAATGCGAATGCGAATACTGCTGCATTTGCCATAGAAAACAATACTGTTCCTTCACAAATTTGGAGGAAAAACCCCCAAAAATGTTGGGGGTTGGCATATATCTATGCCACATATAAAACATTTGCATGCCTGCATGCCGCATACCACGTACAAGGAATCTTAACTTTACCCTAAATAGACAAGAACCCCATCAAAGGACCCATGTTAACAGAACATCCTCTAATATCGCCCAGCTAAATCACGGAGCATCGCTGACATCTTCAAGAAGAAAATAAATATGTACACCTACCCACACATAGATACATTGTAACATGTATGAGAGCAAGAAAATGTTCTCATAATTTCACGTGAGAGAAGGGAGACATGGCAGAGAAACCGTGCGCCTGAACCCTCTATATATGCACATTTCCACCATTTCTGATTATTGAGAAATGTCAGGGCCTAATATGGGCTATGGATATGAATATATGGGAAGGATTACACACCAACACATATTGCTTGACTGAGAGAACGCTTTACATAACCTTTACATATCCAGTAAAACCGCTCTAAATCGACCAACCATGGGACCAGCCTTAAATGATCCATTTAGGGAGGTGGTCAGTCTAGGAATTATTTCTATCGTTACAATGGTATTGTATGGGTGATCGTTTGGGACCCAAATAAAGCGATCGATATAGGGGAGTAGTCGATCTGTGAGGTGCTTGGTTAGAGGGGGTCGTACTGCATATATGTCATGGGGGTTATGAAAATGGGAAATATTGCACCTAGAGCAGGATTCGAACCCACATTCTCTTTGCATTCCAGGCCAGTGTCCTAACCATTACACCACCTATGCTCCCTGATATCACCATACTAGCCACGCCTATCTGTCTATGTGGTTACTTGCCTGAGAGGTCAGTGCAGACTACTACACTTGTCCCCCTAGAATTGTAAGTCTTTTAATGCTTACAATTACATACATATAGGCAAAGCACTTTCATATATACATACACAGGGTAGGTTCAACAACCATACAATGCATAGTGTGTATAGGATCATGGTCATGGCGACCAGTGTTGTGGGGTTGATGAAAATGGGAATTATTGCACCTAGAGCGGATTTCGAACCCACATCTCTTTGCACTCCGGGCCAGTGTGCTAACCATTACACCACCTAGGCTCCCTGATATCACCATACTACCCACGCCTACCTGTCTATGTGGCTCCTTGCCTGAGAGGTCAGTGCAGACTACTACACTAACCACTACACCACCTAGGCTCCCTGATATCACCACACTACCCACACCTACCTGTCTATATGGTTATTTGCCTGAGAGGTCAGTGGAGACTACTAGATATATATAGATATAGATTACCGATGAAGAGTCAGTTCAGACAAGAGACGCAATGTGAGTGACAGATTATTGGTGTATCTCTGGCAGCCCAAAGCCCGAGGGATTTTCGCAGAAAATTGGGTAACAACAGCAAAGATGTGGATATCGTCCATCGATGTCAGGCATAATAGCCAGTGTTGGTACGTAATATCATGGCACATTGCATATATGTTTATATATAGGAACAAATGGTATATATATATGTGGATAGTAAAAACCCCCTATTATCGCCCATAATAATAGGGTGGGGCTAGGTCCCTCACGTCCCCCCTCTCAACTGCACAACTATGGTTACATGACTGAGAAACCAACATCTAAGGTCATATCAGGATGGGTAGCGACTTGTGACAGTGCGCATGCATGGCAATTTGTAGTGCTGTTCCATTGGGAGATCAGGCCACCAGCACCATGACACAAAACCCAGTCAGTCACATTATTCTGATATTGAGCTAACCAGTCCTTTCCATATCCCAGTCATGCTGATCGCCAGGCTAGATAGCAACAAGTATCAATTGTGTAAGTCATTGGTTTGATTCGGCTTGGTTTTAAACTCCTGACCTTCTGCATTGGAAGCCTGTGCCCTACCGATTTACCCATTGCATCCAACCCAAGCATAGGTTTAGTAAATCATTGCTTTTGGCTACACCGGAAGTTGTTTGTTTGGTGGAGTTTTACGTCCTAGCAATATCTAAGGTCATGTCAGGACGGGTACCGACTTGTGACAGTGCACACTCATAGTGACTTTATAGTGCTGTTCCACTGGGAGACCAGGCCACTGGCACCATGACCCGATATCCCACTCAGTCACATTATCCTGATGTTAAGCTAACCAGTCCTTCCATCTCCCAGTAATGCCGAGAGCCAAGCTCAGTAGCGACAAGTATAAATTGTGTAAGCCGTTGGTTTGACTCAGTTGTGATCTAGACTCCTGACCTACTAGAGTGGTTACCTCAGTGTCAGGATAATGTGACTGTCACATGTCTGGAGGTACGTGTCCTGATATGACCTTAGATGTTGCCAGGAGGTAAAACTCCAACAACAAACAACAACCGAGTGCCAGGCTAGGTCGCGACAAGGATCAATTTTGTAAGTCAATTGCTTGACTCGGCCGGATTTCAAACTCGCGACCTTTCGCATGGGAAGCCTGTGCTCTACCGATTCGGCCACCACGTCTGGTCCCTCACAGGATGACACGCTGTTAGAAACGTTACCTCGAATAGACAAGAACTCCCACCAAAGGACCCATGTTGACAGAAAATCTTCTAATATCGCCCAGCAAAATCACTGATCATGGCTAACATCCAAGTACGGAAGTGGGTCTAGGCAATCGTGGCGACTTCCGGTGGTGGTGACTTCTGGTGGTGGTGACTTCCGGTGGTGGCGACTTCCGGTAGTGGCGACTTCCGTTGGTGGCGACTTCCGGTCCGCAGTGTGATGGTTGAATGAATCGCACATAATTAATCAGTCAGAAGCAGGCTCCGTACCACGCTTCATTGGTTGCTGAATTCCATGTGCCACATTTGTCGAGATGCCGTCTCCAGAGTCAGTCATGTGAAACGGAGGTAATAATAATCGCAGGAGACGCTTAGCTTAAGTGTGGCAGAGCTATCTACAGTCTTACACAGTTTTGTTGTTCTTTTAATTAAAACAATATTTGTACTTTTGTTTATTAATTAAACAGTACTACTTGTGAGCGGGGTTTGGGTGGGGGAGGGCGAGGGGTGTGAGGGGAGTGGGAGCGGGCGGAGGGAGGGTGGGGGAGGGCGGGGGGAGGGCAGGGGGTGGGAGGACTGGGGGAAAGTGAGGGATAGTGGGGGGCGGGTGGGAGATGGGTGAGAGGAGGGCAGGGGGAGGGCGGGAGGGGGCCGAAGGAGGGCCGGTGGGAGGAGGGCGGGAGAAGGGCGGGAGAAGGGCCGGAGGAGGGCCGGAGGAGGTCGGGGATAGGGTTGACAGGCAGTGGAAGGTGGTGACCCAGCACCCGTGTCGCAGTTTTAAAAGGTACTCGGTTTAAAATGGGGCTTTTCACAATGCGCATGCACATGCATTTCTGCCTGATTGAGATTGCACCCATGTTTTAATAACTTGTTAATTGTTTGTTAAATTGTTAGTACAGAGGATAATATATAGGCCCCTACTAATCAAGCATTATATATTCACAACAATGATTCCTGAAGCAATTTAACACTGCAAACAGACGAGGAATTGGCGAGAAGTGGAGAGGAATGGGCGATGAATGGGCGATGAATGGGCGATGAATGGGCGATGAATGGGCGAGGAATGGGCGAGGAATGGACGAGGAATGTAGAGGAATGTACAAGGAATAGCATGCATCTTAATTACTGCCCTCGAATAGTAGCTGAACACTTGGCACGCAGTTCTTGTCTACAGGTCTTGGTGGACGGTAATTGGTGTGGACTGTAATGACTGTGAAAGCACTGTGTGAGAGGGGAGGGTGGGGGTTGGGTGGAAGCCAGGGACAGGGCTCAGGGATCAGGAGTCAGGGATCAGCGATGAACTAGCGCAGTCACTCAGGGATACACAGCCACCACGTGGAACGCTGAGCACCGAAGGCACAATAGGCTGAACGCAGATGCGCACGCACCCACCCAGATAAAAGTTTCACCCCATACTTGCAGTAGGGGTGAATGACAATGCAGTCTAAATACGGGCGAACATTGCTTTCGTATGGAACAGGAAGTGGAATTCCTGGTTCCAGCATCAAATGGCTACATATATTGGCACAGACTTGGTGAAATGGGAGAGAATGGAAAAAGACTGGGTCGATTTTACTCTTACTGTGAAATGTTTTATTATATTTTTTAAATCAAAAGTAGTTGGTAAATATTATGATATCTGTGTAGAATATATTTTGCTTCTTAAATTAAGAATGTATATGCTCATTGCATTTACCCAGCCTTTCACTACTTTTTATAAGGGGTTGTTCTTCATCCATACTGCAAGTAAGAATCCTCCAACCCACGCACCTAAATATAATATACACACTCATACACTCCACACACAGCTACACACACAGAGACACCTACACACACTTGCACTAACCTACACCCCGTCCCCACACCTACGCACCGCAACACCCGACAGCATAGCATCTAGTCTGTTAATTACAAATCAGCACTTAAGTAGTCTTCTTCATCATGTCCTTCCACCAGTTATCTCAACGGATTTTCGAGCAGAGGTATGATCTTTATTCGTCGGATGTGCTCTCGGTAGTGGATGGTGGTAGCAGGATTTGCAATCAGATAGCTGATTCCCAGGGCCGTGATGTGGACGCTCCTGCTGTGGCCAGTTTGTCGATAGAAAGCACAGGCCTACACTTTTACCAACCCAAGGGATTTTTAACCTCCGACCCCACATAGTTGTGCCTACTGGTCACAGAATTGGAACTAGTTAGTGGGTAGGCCTAGGTGTTCTCTGTGGCGGAGTGGTTAGAGTGTCTGACTTTTTTCTAGGTCGGACTCCTAATCTGAAGGTCGGTGGTTCGATTCCCCGTGCCCCCATCTCTGCCAATTTGGATTTCCACCGCTGTGTATAACTTACAGCGACATCAAAAGCCAGTTGCTCTCATTCCATGTCTATGTGGTGTGGGAGGTTAAAAATCCCTTGGGTCGGTAAAAGTGTAGGCTCGGGCTTTCTATCGACAAACTGTCTAATGGTGAAAACAAGCCTATTCAGGCTTATCCATGATAGGCAGTATAAATCTTCAACAACAATTACTAATTAGAAACTGATTTCTGAGTATTAATTTCAAATTAGGTACCTATTAAGTATTAGTGGATAAATATTACAAATTAGGAACTAATTACTAGATATGTATTGCAAATTAGGAAGTAATTAGTGTGTATTAATGACAAATTAGGAACTGATTAGTTTCTCTTAACGCTGCATAGCCCGATGAAATATCAAATTTTCAAAACCAAACCAATTATCTAGAATTGATTTGACATATCTAACTTAGATACTGATGCACTTATTAAGCATTTGTTTCTGTGTAGAAGGCAATACTGAGTCAATTTAACAGAACCTGTTACTGCAGAAGTCGATGGTGTCAGAGTTTTTGGCAAGCTTGCCAAAACTAATTTTCCATGTTTGCACTCAGAATATCTCAAAAGTTTACGATTTAAAATAAAAGTCACTTTGAACTAATGTAAAGTAGATACGAGTGATCGATCTAATATATTTATCTCAGAAAAAATACAGAAATTCAAAACCATCGGACTATGTACCTTTAAATACACATGAGGAACTAATTAGTGTATTAATTACAAATTAGTGGATACTTGTTATACATTAGGAACTAAGTAGTTGGTACTAATCACTAAATAGTAGGTACTAATTATAAATTAGGAACTAATTAGAGTACATTGAATACAAAGTAGGAACTGATTAGTCGGTACTTATTACAAATTGGGAATTAATTAGTGAGTATTCTACTGCACTGGAGGAAGACGAAGCACAAATGCTGCGTTGTTCCAATGATTCCATTCAAAGGTTTATTTTCCTTACACTTTTAAGGCTTTGTCACACATCACGATTGGGGAAACGGAAAGAAACCGAACAAAGTCTGTTGATATCCGGCAAAGTCTGGTTTGTGTCTGTTGCAGATCCATTGATATCCGTTGATATCCGGACCAATCCATTAAAAGTTTTGAGCATGCACAAAACTTGTAACGGATTATGCCGGACTGACCTATGCGGTTATTATCTGTTACCATCTGTTACATATCCATTACACGTCCGTTACCCATCCATTACATAATCGATACATTTCAAGTTCGAATAACACCAGACTAGAATATTATTTGTCCGGTTCTGTCCGTTGTTCAATCCGCCACAGTGTGACAGGCACTTTAGTTTCCTCAGACCTCAGCACTACAGTGCTTCGGTGCTGACAAAAGGCACATCATTATTTACTAACAAACAAACAAAACGGTTAAAGTAAAGGAACTCGTAAGAGGTAGTTCTAGGTAGGGTGCGTGTATCTGGGAAACTAGATATGCAAATTCATTTTAGACGCTTTTCTTAAAATGGCAGGAAATAAGGGTTCGAATTCCAACTCCAGGCACAATGTTTAACATTAACTGCAACACAAATTTTAGACGCTCATCTCGGAATGGCAGAAACAAGGGTTCGAAATCCACTCCGGGAATGTTTCCCTTCTTCTACAACACCTGTGTTATGACACTGGTGCCATGACCAGGATCCTATGGAAGCTACACGCTGCATAGTTACCAAAACTGGCTTGTGTAAGTATACATAAGTGCATTGCCTGTATGTGTGGAATACAAGATATAAGTAAGCAATAACGCAAGTTGTAGATGTGAACCATTTGAAAGACTTACGGGTCCAGCAGCGAGAGGGGGTGAGGAGGACGATCGATTGCAGTCGTCCGCACTGACGTTCCGGGCAAGGCGCCACACACACGGACAGCTAATCAGGGGCAAGTGGATTGCATCAGGGAGCGTAGACTGCCATAGACACACAACCAAATGTAATGCTTAGCAATATGAATGCTCATCACTGACCGTGAGACATGTGAATGAAGACCAACCACTCCATGCATGATGTTCCCATTTGTTTACACCACAACCCATGACCTACATAGAGCGGTGACCTACTTCCAGGCACTCACGTGACCAATATGCAATGCTAAGCATTGCTTTGCATATATTGAAGGCCAAAAGCGCAGAGCTATATGAGCCTGTCTCAAAAGGTGATAACTCTTTTTGTTTTGTTCAACTGTAACGATTGACACAAAACAGCACAGAAACGGCTACACTGAAAACACAAGGACATCTGCTTCAAATCAATATGTATTCTATTGGGATTATGAAACACCATGTAAAAAAAACAAATCAGTTCATCCTGAGCAAATGCATAAGCAGATAGTATGTTGATCGTTATAATGGACACAGTTTTGTCCTATATTGCTTCGCACCTTTTCAGACAATCTCATATATACAGGGAGGTGAGGAAGGATTGCTTGGCAAATCAATAAGGGTGTCTGAGGAGGCATTCATTCAGTCACTAATTAAATCATCACGCAGGTGACAATGCATCAGCGGAGGAGGCGGCAGGCGGTGGCGGAGGCGAAGGGACCAGTCTGCTCGCTGCCTGTTAGGGCGGCACCCGTGCCACATTACTATATTAGCACCGCACGCTGCACATTGCCCAGTCCCGCTATGTGCACCCTGCAGAAGGCGCATAGTGTGTGTTGTTGTTTCACGTCCTAGCAACATCTAAGGTCATATCAGGACGGGTACCTACAGACTTGTGACTACGTCCATGTGGGGTGACCCCAGCCGAGATCGTTTACCCAACCCGACCTTTACACTCATGGCGACTTCATAGTGTTGCCCCACTGGGAGATCAGGCCTATTGCCGGTACCATGATCCTATATCCCACTCAGTCACATTGTCCTGACACTGAGCAAAATCAGTCTTTGGCCTATCCTATCAATGCCAAGTACCAGCCTAGGAAGCGACAAGTATCAATTTTATAAGTCATTGGTTTGACTCGACTGGGAACCAAACTCCCGCATGCGAGGCCCCCGCTATACCGCCTCGATTTGAAGAAGACCAAGATGGTGGATATAGTAAGCCTCATCAAGTGACATCAGAGAATCAATCACTGGAACTCTCAGTGGCTTAGTCTGTTTTCAAGGACGGAGCACTTGCAAATTCCAGGATGACTTTCCATACAGATTGAATGTGAGATTGTTGGGGTCTTACATCCAAGCAACATCTAAGGCCATATCAGATATAAAAATCACCCCTCACAACCCTACCTGCCAGCCGACGCCGGAAGACCAGTGCTCTGGTGCTGACAAGAGATATTATTCGATGAATAAAATACACTTTAGTAGTAAAGAAAAAAAGAAAAAAAAGGTGAAATGGCTTTTTCTCAACCTTCATACGAGAATGGATTCTGCTATTGTTCGGAATGTTTTCTGCTAGAGGTTTTCACTCTTGGTTTACATATCACACTTTAGTGACCCATCATTAAAGCTGCATAGTCCGATGGAAACATAAAATTTTCAAAACAAAACAATTATCTAGATTTGATTGTAAATATCTAACTTATATGCTGGTGCACTTATTAAATATTTGTCGTCACATAAAAGGGGGATACTGAGTCAATTAATATAACCTGTTACTGCAGAAGCCTATGGTGTTAGAGTTTTGGCAAGCTTGACAAAATTAATTTAGCATGTTTCGATTTCAAATATCTCAAAAGTTATCGATTTAAAATAAAAGTTACTTCAAACTAAAGTAAGGTAGATTATAATGAACAACCTAATATGTTTATCTCAGAAAATGAGAGAAACTCAAAACCATTTAAATGACAGCCAAAAAAGTTATTTTTATCAGCAGCAGACCATTCTGATCACTTTATTTGCTGAAAGAAATGCAACCCCCCCCCAAAAAAAACACGAAAAAAACCTAAACGATTGCTTCGCAGTTTGTTTTTTGTGTGTTTATTTTCTTCTGTTACTGTGTGTGACCCATTCCAGATTAAAACCTTTTATCACGACAAGAATCAAACAAGAAAATGACAAGAGTCGGCTCGCTGAGACTGTCAACCTCATCTGTACTTAGCGGCCGGAAGTGGGCAAGGGTCCCAGGGGGTCCACTTGTCCCAGGGACCCTTTGATGGATCCACGGTAAGGGTCCCCAGGGCCTAGTCCTGCCCCTACAGACTCCGGAGCTGATCCGTCTGAGATGTGTCTTATATACATATATATATATATGGATAGTGATAAACCCTTGATCGCATGTAATAAGCTCTGTAGTGGTCGCCCCCCCCGCCCCCCACTGGGGTGGGTGGGAAGGGGTGGGTTCTGTCTGCCCCCCCCCAACCCCTTCCTTGGGATGGGACACTGCACTCGCGTATATATATATATATATATCTATATATATATATACATTATATATAGCATCATATATATGACCCCATATATAAGAGCGTAAGGAAACGCACTGTGCTGCCGCCTTGCGGATCTGGGGGAACTCGGCAGCTACTTCGCGGCAGTACCGCTGGGAGGCGCGCAGCGAGGTATGCACCCTGCGGGCACCTGCTAGCGCTTCAGACCGTTAAGGCCCAGTCACACCTTACCGGACTGGGGAACCGGACAAGTACCGGACACTGTCCGGTTCTGTATGGCGAGGTTTGGTACATGTCCGGTACCCATCCGGCAGTGTCCGGCGGTGTCTGGCGGTGTCCGGTACAAGTTTTGAACATGCACAAAACTTCTACCGGACACCGCCGGACTGACATGTCCGGTTGGTGTCTGGTTTGTCCGGTACATGTCTGGTACCCATCCGGTACCCATCCGTATGTGTCCGGTACCCATCCGTTGGTGTCCGGTTTGTCCGGTTTGTCCAGTACATGTCTGGTACCCATCCATTACATGTCCGGTTCTCGTCCGGTACATGTATGGCACATGTACAGTACTTGTCCGGTCGCCCGGTGGCAATTTACCCAATTATGCCCCATTTCGGTACATTTTGATACATTTTATCACCGGACACCACCGGACTAGACAATTCTTTGTCCGGTTCATGTCCATTGCTCAATCCGGTAAGGTGTGACAGGCGCTTTAACCACCGTCAAAGCATATACTCACTTTCAACTTTTATTTGAACATTCTACTAGCATTACTTTGGTGCGGTACCAGCTATGCCAAATTCTTACTGCGAATTCTGTAGTGTGGTACATACGGAACCTGTGAACGACAACTGTGAGACGAGACTTTCGAAAAGGAGCACTACTAGGTCTGATAAAGGAAGTCAGCTAACACTATGGCTGACGGTGGTAAACCGGTGCGTGTGAAGGATGAGCACAAAGAAGGAGACGTGATAGACGCGGAAAGCTTGGCGAAGGAAGAGCGCAAAATTACCGAATGTATCCACGTTTTGGAACGTCGGAAGCGCCTGGGTGAACTGGAGCAGACTGAGCAGGAGCTCCGTGAGGACGAGGCAAGGCTGATCTCGGGACGATGGAAGGAGGAGAGGCGGTATTCAGGAGTGTTCGGTGGGCACCGCGCACGACCACAACGGAAAGGGGGGGCGTGACAAGAAGGACGTTCGGGAAGAGCTCGACCGACGGTCGTGCGGGAGGAGCCTAAGTAGAAGGCAGATATATATATATATATATATATATATATATATATTATATATATATAATATAATTTCTATATATATATATATATATATATAAATATATATATTATATTTATATTATCTATATATATAATTATGGTTGGTCACCATAGAGCAAATAGACACGGTCCTTTGACTCAACTCTCCTCATTTCTCTTTCCTAGACTCTACCCTTTCTATTTCTCCCAGGCATACTTCTCCCCCTGACCAGGGGAGTTGTGTGCTTGGGTGGGGCCCTGTACCTTATCTTCTCTCTCTTGTTCTCATTGCTGGAACCGCTGTTCCCCGCTTTGCCCGTCCCTTTCTCCTAAACCCTCGCTGCTGTCGACTGGATACGAGTGCTCTACTACCGCCAGACTGAAGAGATTAAGGGCCCGCCCCAATGCTTCACCCTTTCAATGTTGTAAAGATGGTCCCAGCTTCTACAACCGTCCCTACTGAAGATTAATCTTCAACCAAAGATTGGGCCGATTTATCGGAGCCTCTCTATAATGTTTCAGTTCTGAAACCAGTAACCGTCGTAAGGTTAGAAACAACCCCACAAGCAATCACATTCAGTAAGAATGGACACAAGTCCAACATACATGGATATAATCAAGGTGACACAGCGCCGCTTAGCGGGTTAGTCTTTGTAAGAAGTGACACAACATAGTGGCAATATGTGCAACGCTAGGGTCGCATAATAATAATTAGTAATAATAATAATTCAACCCAGGAACGAGCCCGCGGCCCACTTACATCCGCAAATACAAGCATATACAGCATAGATATATCAATACATAATTATATCGATATATATGAGAGCCTGTCTCAAAAGGTGATAACTCTTTTTTTTCGTCCATTGTAACGATTGACACAAAATAGCACAGAAACGGTTACACTGAAAACACAAGGACGTTTGCTTCAAACCAATATATATTCTATTGAGATTATGAAACACCATGTAAAAACAAATCAGTTTATCCTGAGCAAATGCATAAGCAGATATTATGTTGATCGTTACAATGGACAAAGATTTGTCCCTTATTGCTTAGCACCTTTTGAGACAGTCTCATATATATGTGAAGTGGGCGAGACTACTCGACCGATTATTTGCGTGCTAGCATTTTGCCATTATGCGCAGGCTCGCAACTGCCACATTTGCAAGGCAGGGTTTCCTGCTGTAAAGCTTTGCTTGGATACATCGATTGTGACTATCCTAGCAACGATAGGAGGTCGGGCGTTCGGACCCAGACCCATCGGACGTATTTTTGCTCGCTCCGATGTTTCAGCCGAATATTTAGGTATTTTATTGTGGAAATTCAAAACTTATTTAACTTAATTATATGGGAAGGGATTTAACTAATAACATACATTATATTGCTGAACCATATTTAACTAATAACATAAGTAATATTGCTAAATTCATTCTATTAGTAAGAGGTAAGAATAAAACGGTGAGCTCCTAAGAAGTGACATGAACGTTCCTTGCATTCTTTACTATTCTCCAGACTTATATTATTAACCGCTATGGTCAACTTCAGATTGCTATTTTGATTGCTCTATAATCTTATTTAATTAAGGGCCTTCCGAACCCGTGGTCTGTAAGGAGTCAAACTCTCCACCTAGAACATTGCTAGCCATGGGTAAAGCTGGCAGGGAGGCGGACAACCGGCGGCGGGAGGCACAAGACATTCACATGGAAACAATTATTTATATTAACATGTAGGCTCGCCTTAGGTGGGGGTGGAATAGCCCGACGGTTAAATATGCATAAATACATATATACATAGAAACATAAATATATATATATATAGATTCACGTATACATATATATATATATATATATACACAGATATATACAGATGCATAGATACATAGATACATAAATAAATAGATATACAGATATATGCATAGGTGCATATATGCATAGAAGCATATATCTTTGGCGCCCTCTACATCCCTAGCACGTGGAACCCACCATTCTGCACGCCTTGCACCAATTCCAAATTATGTCCACTGAACACGCACCATGGCCACCCACATTACGCACACCATACACCAATATCGAATGTTGGCCAAGAAACACACACCATGGCCATGCAGCATTACGCACCCCATACACCGATATTGAATGGTGGCCAAGAAACACACACCATGCCCATCCACCATTACACACACCATACACCGATATCCAATGTTGGCCAAGAAACACACACCATGGCCACGCAGCATTACACAAACCACACACCGATATTGAATGTTGGCCAAGAAACACGCACCATGGCCAATAATCATTAGGCACACCATACACTGGCATTGAATGTTGGCCAAGAAACATGGATCATGGCCACCCACCATTACGCACACCATACACCGATATCAAATGTTGGCCAAGAAACACGCACCATGGCTACCCAGCATTACGCACACCATACACCGATATCAAATGCTAGTCAAGAGCCCTACCAATTTAGATCATCAGGAAACATCTGTCTATTGGTTCAGGAGTAGATCACAGGCTGGACTCAGCCTCAAGAAGGAAGGTCGGGTGTTCGAATACTAGGCGAGTCAAACCAATGATGAACATAATTTATACTTGTCGCTTCCTAGCCCGGCACTCGTCATTACTATATTAGGGCAAGGACTCATTGGCTCAATGTCAGGATAATGTGACTGAGAGGGATATCAGGTCATGGTGTTGGTGGCCTGGTCTCCCAGTGGGGCATCACTATAAAGTTGCCAGCAGGGTGCACTGTCACAATTCGGTACCCGTCCTGATATGACCTTAGATGTTGTAAGGACGTAACACTCCAACAACCAACCAAACCACTCATCTTGCCTCACTGGTTATATATGCATGAATGGCTGCCGCAGGTTTATGAGGGTTCTAAGTATGGTGACCAATCACTATAAAACCGCGTAAGTTCGATGCCCACTTGATTAACTTCAATCCCTCCACTGACACAAACACATTAAAATGATTAAGTTGGGTACTTTTGAACAATTTCAACTTCACCCAAATTAAGTAAAACTTTGGTTTGATCGAGCTTCTAATTGTTCTGACCTATTGAGAATTTTGTTTAAGTTTTTTTTGTTGGAGTTTTACATCCTGGCACCATCTAAGGTCATATCAGGACGGGTACCGATTTGTGACACTGCACAGTCATGACAACTTTTATAGTCCTGCTCCACTGGGAGACCTTGCCACCAGCACCATGACCTGCTCTCCCACTCAGTCACATTATCCTGAGCTAACCAGACCTTGCCCTATCCTAATGATGCAGAGCGCCAGGCTGGGAAGTGACAAGTATCAATTTTGTAAGTCATTGATTTGACTTAACTGCGAATCAATCTCCTGACCTTCCATGTGGGAAACCTGTGCTCTACTGATTCGGCCACTGCGTCCGGAGACCTATTGGGAGAGTGTCATTTCCGGAAAGCCGATAGAATATATCAGGAAGGCTGCCAGCCACTATTTGTACAACGCGTCAGTCCCTTAAAGGCCGGACTCTGAGCAGCGATTCAATCCACTCGGTTGCCAATTAAGACCCTGATCCCCTGACCACCCTTATTTGCGGGTCGTGTACTACTTCAGGAGGTCACGTGGTGCTGCCTCCAGTGTTGATGTTCATAACGCGCTCACCAATCAGAACACTTAGCGAATCGGACCATGTGGTTTCTGACTATGGTGATGGCTACTATAGACATTGAACGGACAGTTGCTGGCTGTGACAATTGACCTGTCAATCACTAGTTCTGACGGTTTCGGCTGTTTGGATTGAAATAGATTGGCTTAGGCTGAGATGTCATTCACCCCCAACTCGAAATAGCGGTGCATCTTTTATCTTCTTTTTTAAATATTTTAATCTTTTTTTCATTTGTTGGTAAATAATCATTTTATTCAGCGAATAAAGGTATTTTTTCAGCGCCGAGGCCGTGGTCTTCCCACCATGTTATGCTACGTTCATTCATCATCATCATCATCATCATCATCATCATCATGCTGTCGGTCGCAATGCAACAAAGACTGCTTTTATTTCTTAAGCACCACTATTTTGTGCGGTTGTGCATTTCATAAAAGCTGCTTGCAAAGTGTTGAAGTGCTGCTGTCTTTTGCAAGTTACTAGCAGCACTCTCTCGGGGAGCAAATAGAGGTCTCACACCGGCAAGAACACGTCAAGACAGGCGCAAACTATTTGTCCCTGCAGTGGCTGGTCGGGAGATGTTGGGAGTTGCATTCATCACCGCTATTAATGCTGCCGCGGAAGCATGGTTTTCTGTTATGGTTTGCACCCTTAGCCTTTGGTTCTATCAAGTACCTGTACACCACAAGGCAGTGGTTTATAACTTTGCAAGGCAGGGGCGTCAAACTCCCTGAGGTAGTTTAGCAGGTCGGTACTGCAATACCTGCCTAACCTACGTTCATTCACATATATATATAATAGTCTAAAATCAACAAGAGTTTGATACAGATAAAATAAGAAGAAAGAAGAATAGTGCCGTTTGTCTACGCCATTTTCAGCACCAACCTTCCAACCACGAAGGACTGTCAAATTAATTATTATTATTTTATATCAGGATTAGGTCAGATCATTTGGAGTTTTACGCCCTAACAATATGCAAGGTTCTACCAGTGTGGACCCTGACTCGTGACAGTGTGCACTAATGGTGACTTCATAGTTTGCTTGGTTGTTGTGGCTTTATGTCCTAGCACCATCTATAGTCATATGAGGACGTTGGTAACTTTATAGTGCTGCCTCATTGTCTTTCCATACTGCCAGCACCATCACCTGACCTGACCTCATATCCCACTCAGTCACATTATCCTGCTATTGTGTCAACCAGTCCTTGCCCTATCCTAGTAATGCCATGTACCAGGCTCGGTAGCAGCAAGTAACTGTTCCATCTGTTGCTAGTTTCCACCCCCCAAGGGATGTTGCATGCTACCCGGCTGCGTAATAATGACACGTCTCATTCCTATTCTAACCTTGGCGGAATAAAGCAGGGAGCGCCCTGGTTTCAAAGCTACCTCAGTGTGTATCCTTGTATTCCTCATGTGGAGTAGGACACGGTCCATTACGTCTGTGTTTTAATTATGTTAGCAATACTACATGTATTTAATCTATCCCACAAAATGTATCCAAAATATGCTTATATGATTCTAAGCTGAAGTAAAAATAAGAAAATTTGCATATCGACACCAGACATCTACGCAAACATTTTTTCAACTTTTATTCTTGTACAAAACAATTCTCTTGCCTTTAGTGAAATCAATAACATCTTGTTGGATTTTATTGTGTGTGTTAACATGATGTTATCGATGGGTGCTAAAATGATGTTATGGATGGATGTTACCTGGTTAATTTCAACGGCTTTCTCAGTTTGTATGAGATCAAAATCAAAAAGTGAGAATAAAAATTGTCAAGTCTGACATATGCACAAGTTTTAAACCTTGATATCTGGGTCACTCTCCTGAAAACTGGTCAGCATGGGATGGAATTTTAAAACATTAATAAAAAAACGTCCTACTTATTTTTTTCCTTATACTTTTCATATCATGTTCAGATTTGATGTAAGAAATAAGGGAAATAACATAAACTGTGTGCAACTTTGGTCCTTTTAGTTATGAAGTGTTTTTGTACAAAAAAACAACATTTTACAGTCAGCCATTTGTAACATGACATATGGGACGTGCTTGAATCCTTATTAACATCTTGTATTGCATTGATATATAAAACAAAACAGTTCCCAATTCAAAAAGGAAGTATTTATTAACATGATTACATGCTTAAATTTTAAAACAAAATTTGAGGTATTCAGAAATAACATTACAAATTTCCATCACACGTGTAACCAGTGGTGTCGGCATGCCACACAAATATTGTACTCTAATTATTCAGTGAATAAAGCAATGCTGGGAATTACTTTTCTTTAATCAATATAAGCACTACATATTTCTGTATATTATGCCATGATTAATATGCTTCTAAGTATGATATTATTTAATTCTGATTAGATTTTTATTAAGCAGACTGTGTGGTGTCCTACACATGTGCTACATGTGTGACACACATGTTACACTGCCATAAGACATAGCTTAATCATGGACTACACCAAAATTGGTATTTTACATAGATGTAAAGGGGAGATTTCCAGCTTTCATTTGCAACCAAAAAATGTAAAAAATTCAAATAATAGATTTTAACTCTCCGTGTGACACTTCTGGCCAGTTTTCAGGAGAGTGGCCCATCTGTCAGTATGCGGGTAATGCAGTACCATATATATTTCAGCGTTCAAAATAAGAACTTTTCCGCTTGTCCGAGCCAAGTCAGATATGCGGAATATGGCTTGAGCGTGTCCGTTGGACAAGTGCAAATGTTGGGCTGAAAAACATGGTCTGGTCTCCCAGTGGGGAAACACTATGTAAAATATTCTGATATACGGCATAGGGGGAATGCAAATGTTATATTACAAATCGGTGTACGTGACCAGGCGTGGTATGGGCCGGTGGTGCCTGAGTGGGATGTAAATAGACATAGTGGTGCTAGCAGGTCTGGGTGTGAGTGCACTCAGAGCCTACCCTCTCTGCTGGGATAGTGATCACCACACTGAAAGGTCAAGGTTGGTGGTAGCCATGGGGTCATACAGCTTGGTGGTGGGCAGACCATCGGTAGCCATGGGGACCAGGAATGCTGGATCCCTATTGGTAGGGCCAGCTTGTTTTCCATTGGGGGGAAATGGGGTGGGGGCGATACTCTACAATGAACCCATGTAACCATATCAATAATAACCCAGAGGGCTTGACTCTCTCTCTTCCTTTACACTTTATACTCTTCCTTTACACTTTATACTCTTCCTTTACACTTTATACTCTTCCTTTACACTTTATACTCTTCCTTTCTTATGACAAAACAAGGACAAAGATCAGTGTTTGATTCTCCAATCTCACTGCATCAGGGAGTCTAGGTGGTGTAAAGGCCCTGTCACACTACAACGTTTCTCACCAACGCGCTTCGACGCGTGCCGACGGGTTGGGTTTTTGTTCAACACGTCGGTACACGTCCGGTACGTTACCGGCGCGTTACCGGCGCGTCGGTACATAGCAACGTGTGAATGGACACGTCGGCGTGCGTCGGGTCGCGTCGAGGTTTTGTGCATGCACAAAACTTTGGACGCGCGGCGACGCGCGCCAACGGGTTGGATGGCGCGTTACGGACGCGTTCACAACACGTCGAAACCCGTTGCCGGCGCGCCGGCGGAACGCTGGCATCGCGTTGAGCAATGTCGCTTATGGGGCTGTCACATTACGACGTTTCTCACCAACGCGCGCCGACGTGTTGCCTTTTTGGGTGAAACGTCGGCACGCGTCGGGAAGCGTTACGCGCGCGTTACCGGCGCGTTAACGGTGCGTCGGACGTTGAGTGATAACAACGCGTGAATGGCACGTCGCCGCGCGTCGCCGCGCGTCGCCGCGCGTCGGGTCGCGCCAATTGTTTTGTGCTTGCACAAAACTTTCGGCGCGCGGCGACGCGCAGCGACGCGCGGCGACGCTTTGGAGGGGGCGTTACGGACGCGCCACCAACGCGCTACTAGCACGCTGCAACCCGTCGAATTTTCTCCCAAAACGCCGAAACGTTGGACGTGTCTCAAGCCCTAGCAAATATCTTGCGCGTTGGCAGCTCGCCGGGGGGAAACGTCGTAGTGTGACAGCACCATTAACGTTGGCATTTTTTTCACCAAATTACGACCGTTCCGTCGGCGCGACCGCAACGTCCCATCGACGTGTTGTGGGCGCGCCATTGGCGTTGCTCCAGCGTTTCTCGGCGCGTTGGACGTGTTGCCGGCGCGCCTGGATGCGTTGGCCGCGCGGTGTGGACGCGCTGCGGGCGCATCCTAACGTGTTGCTGGCGGGTATGTACGCGTTGACATGGTAAGAACCCGACACCAACGCGCCGTCAACGCGCCGACAGCGCGCCGACAGCGCGCCGACAGCGCGCCGACGGAGCGCCGATGGCCCGCTGGGAACCCGCTGGCGGGACGTTGACATGCTCTTCCGCCGCGCGCCGAAGCCCGTTGGCCGCGCGCTCATAGCACGCTACTAATACGCTGCGCCACGTCAAACTTTCTCCCAAAGCGCCGAAAAGTTTGACGTTTCTCGACGGGTTGCGCGCCGGGGGAAACGTCGTAGTGTGACAGGGCCATCACGGTTATCACACCAGCCCCGGAATGGAAAGAAATGTGATTTCGAATTCTGTTCTAGGTGCAATATTTCCCATTTTCATTACCCGCCCCCCCAACCCCCCACACCCCATGACATTGGTTTCCGTGACCTGGATCCTGGCCAAACTATGCGCTGCGCTCTATGGTTGATGAACCTACCATGTGGGGGACGGTCAGTGCATCATAGCCTGTATGTATGGAATTGTAAGCATCGAATGACTTATGGACATAAACCATTTACAATGGGGGACCTCCGACTTCTTAGTTTAAGTTCCTGCCGTTCGCATCGCCACTGAAGTAGTGGGCCTCTCGGGCACACTGTAACACTGCAAATTCAATGGCTATGAGCAATCTTCATACAAAAGAAGTGTAATATCTCTAAAACTACACCACATAGAGACAAACCAATTGGTAGACATATAGAAAACATATTCAACAAATATATTATATTAAATGTATCAGGTTAGGGTTCTGCATTTCTATTAATTTTGAATAAAATATACGTTCTGCACTGCGCGTACCGGCAAACTCAATGCATTGTCAATGGCCGTGACCAATCTTCATACAGAAAAAGTCAAATATCTCTAAAACCACACCACCTAGAGACAAACCACTTGGTACACATATAGAAAACATATCCAACGAATAGATTATATTAAATTTATAAGGTTAGGGTGCTGTATTTCTATTAATTTTGAATAAAATAAACGTTCTGCACTGCGCGTACCGGCAAACTCAATGCATTGTCAATGGCCGTTTATGCCCACTAGTACCGATGCGCCACCAAGTGTCGGAAAAACGAACTAGCCCACATGTCCCCCATTCCAGGGGGATGAGTGTCGTAGTCTGCGCTAACCTCTCACAAGGAGCCGCATAGACTTGGCGTGGATAAGGTGATGACATCATGGAGCCTAGGTGGTGTAATGGTTAGGATGATAGCTATGGAATCGCAAAAGTGTGGTTTCAAAACCTGCTCTAGGCTTAATATTTCCCATTTCCATCACCTACGTGACACTGGTGCCGCGACCAGGATCCTTTAGAAGCTATGCAATGTATGACCGTCTGTGGTTGTGAACCTCTCTACCTTGTGTCTAAGTGCATTACCTGTATGTAGATGATCGTAAACACTGCCCGGGTTATGGACATAAACCATTTAAAAGAATTACAATTCCCAGTGATTCCAGGGGGACGCGTGCAATAGTTAGCAGTGACCTCTCAAGGAAGACGGTGGGTTTGAATCCTGCTTTTGGCGCAATTATGAAAACTACTAGAGTTCATTTTTCGTATATATATATATATATATATATATATATATATATATATATATGTATATATACAAAAAAAAGGTTGTATAATATTACCTAAGTATATATATATCCTTATATAGTATTGTAGTAGTCTGCACTGATCTCTCAGGCAAGTAACCACATAGACAGGTAGGCGTGGGTAGTATGGTGATATCAGGGAGCCTAGGTGGTGTAATGGTTAGCACACTGGCCCGGAATGCAAAGAGATGTGGGTTCGAGATCTGCTCTAGGTGCAATATTTCCCATTTTCATCACCCCCACGACACTGGTTGCCGTGATCAGGATCCTGTACAAGCTATGCGCTGTATGGTTGTTGAACCTACCCTGTGTATGTATGTGTTAGTGCATTGCCTGTATGTATGTAATTGTAAGCATTACAAGACTTACAATTCCAGGGGGACGAGTGTAGTGGTCTGCACTGACCTCTCAGGCAAGTAACCACATAGACAGGTAGGCGTGGGGAGTGTATTGATATCAGGGAGCCTAGGTGGTGTAATGGTTAGCTCACTGGCCCGGAATGCAAAGAGATGTGGGTTCGAGTCCCGCTCTAGGCACGGTATTTCCCATTTTCATCACCCCCACGACACTGGTTGCCGTGATCAGGATCCTGTACAAGCTTTGCGCTGTATGGTTGTTGAACCTACCCTGTGTATGTATGTGTTAGTGCATTGCCTGTATGTATGTAATTGTAAGCATTACAAGACTTACAATTCCAGGGGGACGAGTGTAGTGGTCTGCACTGACCTCTCAGGCAGTAACCACATAGACAGGTAGGCGTGGGGAGTGTGTTGATATCAGGGAGCCTAGGTGGTGTAATGGTTAGCACACTGGCCCGGAATGCAAAGAGATGTGGGTTCGAGTCCCACTCTAGGCGCAATATTTCCCATTTTCATCACCCCCATGACAGTATCTTAGTAAATAGGGATATATCCTGAAATAATATATTAGTATTTATATGGTTATCTAATATGCATGTATCCGCACAAGTATAACAGTGCTAGTTATCTGCATCCGGCGACGTGGAATTATTATAGTATTACTTAGTTACAGTTAGCAATGTAAAGTTATAATGGTGTTCATTAACTACAGTTAATAATGTGAAGTTATAATGGTATTAATTAGATATGGATAGCAGTGTAAAGCTATAATGGTGTTAATTAACTACAGTTAACAATGTGAAGTTATAATGGTGTTAATTACCTACAGTTAACAATGTGAAGTTATAATGGTGTTAATTAGCTATAGATGTCAATATGCAATTATAATGTGTTGATTAGCTATAGATGGCAATGTAAAGTTATGATGGTGTTAATTAACTACAGTTGACAATGTGAAGTTATAATGGTGTTAATTAGCTATAGATGTCAATGTGAAATTATAATGGTGTTAATTAGCTATAGATGGCAATGTGAAGTTATGATGGTGAGAATTAGCTATAGATGGCAATGTAAAGTTATAATGGTGTTAATTAACTACAGTTAACAATGTGAAGTTATAACTGTGTTAATTAGCTATAGATGGCAATGTGAAATTATAATGGTGTTGACTAGCTATAGATGGCAATGTGAAGTTTAGATGGTGATAATTAGCTACAGATGGAAATGTGAAGTTATGATGGTGTTAATTAGCTATATATGGCCATCTGAATATATAATGGTGATAATTAGCTAGAGTTGGCAATGTGAAGTTATGATGGTGATAGTTAGCAATAGATGGCAATGTGTAGTTATAATGTCATTAATTAGTTATAGATGGCAATGTGAAGTTATAATGTTGTTAATTACCTATAGATGGCAATGTGAAGTTAAAATGGTGATAATTACCTATAGATGGCAATGTGAAGTTATAGCAGTATTAATTACCTACACCGAACAATGTGAAGTTATAACGTCGTTAATTAGCTATAGATGGCAATGTGAAGTTATAGCATATTAATTACCTACACCGAACAATGTGAAGTTATAATGGTGTTAATTATCAAAGTTGTGAACAAAGATTACTACCGCTGCGACTAAGGTCAGAGTGTCTATAAACAGAATGCCAGTCGATGCCAATGATACACCGTAAGCGCTGTGCACACACAGGCCACAATGGTTTGGTGATCTTGCTCCTTGTCAACCATCTTGAGAAGTGTTGTGTCACCCAGCAGGGAAAGCAGTTTTGTGGCTTGGTTTTGGAGATTTGTTGTTGTACTGTCATGGGTGGATAGGGGGGGGGGGGGGTGATGAAAATAGGTTTGTTTGTTTGTTGTTGTTTTACGTCCTAGCAACATCTAAGGTCATATCAGGACGGGTACCAACTTGTGACAGTGTGCACTCATGGCGATTTATAGTGCTGCCCCACTGGAATACCAGGCCACCAGCATCATGACCTGATATCCCACTCAGTCACATTACCTGACACTAAGCCAACAAGTCCTTGTCCTATCCTAATAATCCCGAGCGCCAGGCAAGGAAGCAACAAGTAGACATTTTAAAGTCATTGGTTTGACTCGACCAGGGTTCAAACCCACAAGCCCACGATCTACCAATACGGGAGACGGATGCTCTAACTCATTCGGCCATCCCGTCTGGTCGATGATGATGAAAATAGGAAATATTGCACCTAGAAAAGGATTGAAATAGACAACTAAATGCCAGTCCAGGGCTTGTGTGCTAACCATTACACCCTCTAGTGTCCCTAGTCCAATCAGCCTATCCACGCCTACCTCTCTATGTGGCCCTTTGCCTGAGAGGTCAGTGCAGACATCCTGGCAACATTTAAGGTCATATCATGTCTGGTACCGACTTGTGACAGAGTGCATTCATGGTGACTTCATAGTGCTGCCCTTCTGGGAAATCAAGCTGCTGACACCATGACCCAATATCCCACTCAGTCACATTATCCTGACACTGAACTAACCAGTCCTTGCCCTAGCCTATTAATGCCGAGCGCCAGGCTAGGAAGTGACAAGTATCAATTTTATATAAGTCATTGGTTTAACTCGACCGGGAACCAAACACCGAATCTCCCACACGAGAGTCCTGCACTCTACCGATTCGGCCACCTCGGCCCCTTGCTTGGCAGAAGCGATTCGATGAATGTTTGTAGCCCTGACCACAAAGTCAGTCATGATTACCTGGAAGGAACAGACAAGACCTTGTCCATGTGGGGTGACCCCAGACGAGATCGTTTACCCAACCCCACCTTTACACAGCCTTTATCACAAGGTTTCCTTGTTTGTTCAAGGATGAAAGTGGTCTTCGGCAAACAACGCGGAAATCAAGCCCAGATTATTACACCCATTGCGAATTTCCACGAAGACGCAGATTTTTGTCACATAGATTTAGCAGTGTCAGGGAATTGCGGACAAAATGCCGGAAGTCAGGTTTCAACTGTATCTGTTGGGTCTATATTATTATCGCCCATACCTAAGCTGTTCTTGTTTGGGTTTTATGGTCTAGCAATAGCTAAGGTCATACAAGAATGGGATTCAAATGACTCATCTGATTTCATATACAACCTGCTTCCTTGGCATTTTGCTTATTGTTAATCAATAAAAAAACTAATTAAATCTCGGAAATCAGCAAAATCACGGAAATCTTTCATCCTTGTTTGCTTGTTTGCTGGGGTTTCACATCCAGGCAACATCTAGGGTCATATCAGGATGGGTACCGACTTGGGCCAGCGCGCACGCTTGGTGATGTAATGGTTTATAGCGCTGCCACACTGGGTGACCAGGCCACATGCACCATGACCCAATTTCGCACCCATGTCACATTATCCTGGCACTGTCACTAACCAGTCCTTACCTCTTATTAATGCCGAGTGCCAATCAATGCCTGGTAGAGACAAGTATCAATTTCGTAAGTCATTGATTTGACTCGGCCGAGGTTTCAACTCCCGAACTTCCACACGGCAATCCTGCGCTCTTACCGATTCGGCCACTGTGTCCAGTCTCTTTGAACGGTGATTAATATCTGTCATGTTGCTTGGTGAAAGCGCTTTCTCAGCTATACTTTGTAATGTTATTGATTATGGCTCAGATGGTGGAGATATGTATGTGTGTAGGGGGGGGGGGCCGATGAAATGTGGGGGTATGTGTGTGTGGAGGTGGGGGGGGGGGGGGAGAGGGCCAGGGAAGAGAGACAGACAGAGAAGTGGATATGAATTGTGTGTAGCTGTGGCTTTCATTAAAACGAGATGCCAACTAAATGCAAGGGCAATCATTATGAGTGACTAAATCAAACGCAGTGGCCGAATGAGTAGAGCGCTGGAATCTCATGTGGAAGGTAGGTATAGTGTGAATCCCAGCTGAGTCAAACCAATGACGTATAAAATTGATACTTATCACTACCTAGCCTGGCGCTCGGCATTAATAGGATAGGACAAGGACTGGTGGGTTTAGTGTCAAGGTAATGTGACAGTGTGGTATATCGGGTCATGGTGCCGGTCGCCTTGTCTCCCTATTGGGCAACACTAAAGTCACCATGAGTGTGCACTGTCACAAATCAGTACCCATCCTGGTATGACCTTAGGTGTTGCCAGGACATAAAGCTCCAACAACCAACCAACCACATAACTAACTACACTAGACTTACACTAGAATATTTCTAACAAACTGACATTTTTATACCACTTGCCTAACTGCAACTGAACATTAAAACTTACTACAACTTTACCAACTGAATACAGAAGATAACTTCTGCTTACATTCTAAATACTATGTAAATACTCACATTGATCTGACTAATATTGATCTAGTTATATGACACTACTGTTACCATATTGCTATGGAACTTTTGGCTTACATAATTTCAATGCATTACATGCTGCAAATTGTGTATTCAACAGTTATTGTATACTTTATTCTATATACCTTTTGTGTAAATAACCCTGAATTATTAAATGGCTGGAAGACCAGTGCTTCGGCACTGACAAAAGACTTATTCAGCAGAATAAACATATTTACCAAAATAAAAATAAATAAAAAGCTCATTATAATGTCATATGTTGAACACCGTTTCATTTATATTTGTTCCGCAAGATCTCCTCCTTATATCGGGCACCATCTTGGATTCGCCAATTCACAAACAAACAACGAGGAGGCTCCATGCCAATGCTCCTTCCTGTTCATAGGAATAAAGAGATGTTTCTTCAGCAATCCTGCTTCCTAGTTCTCTGTGCCGGTGTCGGCAACCGAGAGACGGTTGATTGTCGGATGTTACTCACAGAAAGCAAATTCCAGCGCATTAATTAACACGCAGCTAATTGCACGTTTGTATTTGTATTAAGGTAATTAGTGTATTAATTAATCTGGTAATTATGGGAAGCTAATGGCATGAAACTGCAACATATTAATTACAGCATGCTAATTGTATAATAATGATAATGATAATGACGATAATGATAATAGTCTGCACTGACCTATCAGTAGTAGTCTGCACTGACCTATCAGGCAAGTAATCACATAAGCCGTGTTCACACACGGCCGTTAAGTCGCCTCAACTACTTTGCCTTGTCTAGTTCGGCTCACATTCGCCGTGTGGACGCGACGCTGAGGTGGATTAGGGCTGATTCGCCTCATCTAAACCACGTCGCAAGGTAGTATATATGAAGCGAACTAGCTTAAGTCGGCCCAACTTCCTAGTGTGAATGGTATCGGTTTACTTGAAGAGTCTTAAGCACGTCACACGCATGCGCAGTCGAGACCTGAATTTGTTGATTTTCCAGTTGATCAAAAGCGCATATTATATAATTTGGTCTATGAAACCACTAGCTGTGCACAGATATTTTTTTGATCATTTATTTTTAGGTTTTCACTGCCCAGCAGAAGTTTTGACCGTTCTAAAACAATACGACTCAGTCTATACATATCTAGTTTGAACCCACACTCTCTCATGGCAATGTTGACTAACCGAAACTGGCACTGGTTAGTATGGACTTGCTCATGCACAGATATTGATTTCCGCCTTAAGCCGCCCGAAGTACTGCCTGTGTGGACACGACACACTTTCACGCCTAGTTCGCCTCATCTAGTTTGCCTTATCTAGTTTGGCATAAAGTTGTGGGTGTGAGCACGGCTATAGACAGGTAGGCGTGGGTAGTGTGGTGATATCAGGGAGCCTAGATGGTGTAATGGTTAGCACACTGGCCCGGAATGCAAAGAGATGTGGGTTTGAGTCCCGCTCTAGGCGCAATATTTCCCATTTTCATCACCCCCATGACACTGGTTGCTGTGACCATGATCCTGTTCAAGCTAAGCGCTGTATAGTTGTTGAACCTACCCTGTGTATCTATGTAAGTGTCTTGACTGTATGTATGTAATTGTATTAAAAGACTCACAATTCCAGGGGGACGAGTGTAGTAGTCTGCACTGACCTCTCAGGCAAGGAGCCACATAGATAGGTAGGCTTGGGGTGGTTGTTGATATCAGGGAGCCTAGGTGGTCTAATGGTTAACACACTGGCCCGGAATGCATAGAGATGTGGGTTCGAGTCCCGCTCTAGGCGCAATAATTCCCATTTTCATCACCCCCATGACAATAGTATGGTCACGGGAATGCTGCAAGCAAAGGGTAACATTATCCCTACAGTAGGACTAAACCCCATGTGTCTGTCATTCCATAGCAGGTGCCCTAACCGTCAGTCTATCTAGGCTCGCTGATACGATCACTCTACCAAGGTTTATGATCGGACGCGGTGGCCGAATCGGAGGTCGGGAGTTCAATTCCCGGCCGAGTCAAACCAATGAGTAACAAAATTGATACTTGTCGTTTCCTAGCCTGGCACTCAGCGAGCCAGGCTAGGAATGAGCAAACCAGTCCTGGTAAGGACTGGTTTGCTCAGTGTCAGGATAATATGACTGAGTGGGTTATTAGGACATGGTGCTGGCAGGTGATTTACCAGTTGGGCAGCAATATAAAGTTGGCCTAAGTGTGCACTGTCACAAGTTGGTACCCATTCCGATATGACCTTCAATGTTGCCAGGACGTAAAACTCCAACAACCAACCAAAGTTTATATGGCACTTC
The DNA here is from genome assembly GCA_030323885.1 of Branchipolynoe longqiensis. NCBI lineage: Eukaryota > Metazoa > Annelida > Polychaeta > Phyllodocida > Polynoidae > Branchipolynoe > Branchipolynoe longqiensis. Next base: position 45,844,527 of record CM059203.1, on the reverse strand, counting down.
ATATGTGTGCAACCCACTACACGCCTCCAACTGGAATTGTAAGTTTAATACTTGAAGAGTTCAGGCGCAAAACCATGTAAACCCCAATCCAGAAATGGAGATAAACATTGTAATCAAACCTTCAACAAGTTATATTTTTTATATTCCTTCTTTTTCGTTCACTGCTCAATAAGCATGTGATCATATGAAAAGTGGAATTAGTGAGAATTTAAATTATTTTCAGGAAAAAATCTTTTATTTAAACTACATTTTTGGATTGGCATTTACATGATTTTGCGCCTAAACTCTTCACTTGTAGTTACAAATTAAATATACAGAGAACCTACATCCATTACATACACAGGGCAGGCTAGATGACAGGGGGCGGGACGTAGCTCAGGCGATAGAGTGCCCACCTGTGAAGATGTTGGTCATCCTATTGATCCTGCTGAGGGGACCCATTTGCAGTTTGGGCTATTTTCCGGTCCAACCATTGGTCCACAACTGGTTCATCAAAGGCTGTGGTATGTGTTGTCCTGTCTGTGGCAAAGTGGATACTCTGACATTTGTGGGAATGGTTAAAGCTGACATGTGTGGGAATGGATAAGGCTGACATGTGTGGGAAATGTTAAAGCTGACATGTGTGGCAATGACTAAAGCTGACATGTGTGGCAATTATTAGAGGTGACATGTGTGGGAATTCTTAAATCTGATATGTGTGGCAATGACTAAGCCTGACATGTGTGGGAATAGATAAAGCTGACATGTGTGGGAATGGTTAAAGCTGACATGTGTGGGAATGGTTAAAGCTGACATGTGTGGGAATGGATAAAGCTGACATGTGTGGGGAATGTTAAAGCTGACATGTGTGGGAATGGATAAAGCTGACATGTGTGGCAATGGTTAAATCTGACATGTGTGGGAATGGTTAAAGCTGACATGTGTGGGAATGGATAAAGCTGACATGTGTGGGGAATGTTAAAGCTGACATGTGTGGGAATGGATAAAGCTGACATGTGTGGCAATGGTTAAATCTGACATGTGTGGCAATGGTTAAAGCTGACATGTGTGGCAATGGTTAAATCTGACATGTTTTGCAATGGTTAAAACTGACATGTGTGGAAATGACTACAACTTACATATTTGGGAATTGTTAAAGCTGAGATGTGTGGAAATGATCAATGCTGACATGTGTGGGAATTGTAAAAGCTGACATGTGTGGGATGGGTTAAAGCTGACATGTGTGGAATGGGTTGAAGCTGACATGTGTGTGAATTGCTCAATCTGCCATGTGCAGGTGTTAAAGCTGACATATGTGGGAATTGTTAGAGCTCACATATGTGAGAATAATTATTCCTGACATGTGTGGGAATGGTGACATGTGAGGCAACGACTAAAGCTGATATATGCACAACATGTAAATCTATGTATGGCCATGGATTCTGCTATTATTTAAGATGTTTTCTTCTGTTATTTAGAATGTCTTCACTTTTGCTTTCCTAGTCACAAAAGTGGTACACGGTTTGAGAACGACCCATATAGCAAGGAGCAGTGGAATGAGGAAGACAAATTGCCTGCGCTTGGAATTCCCTTCGCTTAATCAAACGAGTGTGTAAAGCAGAAACAAACTAAAACTATGAAGAAGGCGTTATCGAAAGCATCACCGCCATCTTTCTGGGATGGAACAAAGTGTTCACTGGAGTGTCGCAGCCGAGCAGCTCAAGCGCAAGGACGGGCATTGACTTGTTGGTTGGTTGTTGGAGTTTTATATCCTGGCAACAGCTAAGCTCATCTCAGGATGGCTACTGATTTGTTGGTTGGTTGGTTGCTGGAGGTTTGCATCCTGCCAACATCTAAGGTCATATAAGGACGGTTACTGACTTGTTGGTTGGTTGGTTATTGGAGGTTTACGTCCTGGCAACATTCAAGGTCATGTCAGGAAGGGAACTGGTTTGTTGGTTGATTGATTGATGGAGATTTACATCCTGGCAACATCTATGGACATATAAGGACCATTACCGACTTATTACAGTGTGCATTCGTGGCGACTTTATAGTGCTGCCCCCTGGGAAATCATGCCACCAGCACCATGACCGGATATCCCACTCAGTGACATTATTGCGATACTGAGCAAAACCTATCCTATTAAGGCAGAGTATCAATTATGTAAGTCATTAGTTTGACTCGGCTGGGAATCCAACTCCCGACCTTTTGCACTGGAAGCCTGCACTCTACCGATTCGGACACTGCGTCCAGTGTCCATTCAGGAACCTGCAAATAGTGCACGCAGTTAAAGTTGCATAGTCCGATGGTTTTAAATTTTAGTATTTTTTCTGAGATAAATATATTAGATCAATCACTAGTTTCTACTTTACATTAGTTCAAAGTTACTTTTATTTTAAGTTTTGAGATATTTTGAATGCAAACATGGACAATTAGTTTTGGCAAGCTTGCCAAAACTTTGACACCATAGACTTCTGCAGTAACAGGTTCTGCTAAATTGACTCAGTATTGCCTTCTACGCAGAAACAAATGCTTAATAAGTGCATCAGTATCTAAGTTAGGTATGTAAAATCAAATCTAGATAATTGGTTCGGTTTTGAAAATTTGATATTTCATCGGACTATGCAGCTTTAATATTTCAGTGATTGCAATGGCCATGTGAGGAAGGAAGTGGTTGACTTGATTTGATCAACTGAAAGTGGGCGGCCAATGTGCATGCTCCATCCATCTTACAGCTGACAGCGCCACCAGGTTTTTTTCTTTGTGTTAAAGAAAGGAAAGATTACTAGTTAATTAAAGATAACGTCAGCCTGGACTGACTGGCTGGCTGGCTGGCTGGCTGGCTGGCTGGCTGGCTGGCTGGCTGGCTGGCTGGCTGGGTAGTTGATTAGCTGCCTGGATGGATGGTTGACTGGGTGGTTGGCTGACTGGCTGACTGGCTGGCAGGCTGACTGGCTACTGGCTGGCTGACTGGCTGGCTGACTGGCTGGATGGCTGATTGGGTAACTGACTGGCTGGCTGGCTGACTGGTTGGCTGGCTGGCAGGCTGACTGGCTGACTGGCTGACTGGCTGGCTGATTGGCTGGCTGACTGGCTGGCTGGATAGCTGACTGGCTGACTGGCTGGCTGGCTGGCGTCAGGCTGACTGGCTGGCTGGCTGGCAGGCTGACTGGCTGGCTGGCTGGGTAGTTGGTTAGCTGCCTGGATGGATGGTTGGCTGGATGGATGGTTGGCTGGGTGGTTGGCTGGCTGACTGACTGGCTGGCTGACTGACTGGCTGATTGGCTGACTGACTGGCTGGCTGTCTGGCTGACTGGTTGGCTGGCTGGCTGGCTGGCAGGCTGACTGGCTGACTGGCTGGCTGACTGGCTAGCTGATTGGCTGGCTGACTGACTGGCTAGCTGACTGCCTGGCTGGCTAGCTGAATGGCTGACTGGCTGACTGGCTGGCTGGCTGGCAGGCTGACTGGCTGGCTGATTGGCTGGCTGACTGGCTGGCTGGCAGGCTGACTGGCTGGCTAGCTGAATGGCTGGCTGGATGGCTGAATGGCTGGCTGGCTGGCTGGCAGGCTGACTGGCTGGCTGGCTGGGTAGTTGGTTAGCTGCCTGGATGGATGGTTGGCTGGATGGATGGTTGGCTGGGTGGTTGGCTGGCTGACTGACTTGACTGGCTGACGTACTGACTGGCTGACTGACTGACGTACTGACTGGCTGACTGACTGACTGACTGACTACCTTACAGTGACTGGACGTGGTGGCTGAATCGGTAGAGCGCAGGCTTCCTATGCGGAAAGGGGGCCGTTCGAATCCCAAGGAAATCAAACCAATGATTTATGAACATTAATAAGAACTGGCACTCGACATTAGTAATATGTTAGGATATGGCAAAAAGCAATGCAATGATTAACACCAATTGTCCGCGATTGAAATTTCCCCCGAGTAATCAACGTATGAGACAAAAACACGTCAACTTTAATCTAAGCCACATCAATTGATAGATCCTTACAGTCGAAGAATGAATGCAATCTGTAGATATCGTTGGACAGCAGTGAACAAGTTGAGCTTCAGCCATACAAGTAGGTAGTGTCAGCATGCAGTGCGATAACACAAAGGTATTAACGAAGACAATGTAGGACAATACGCGCCACTCAGCGCTTTCCCGTGAAATACAGATGCAGCTCTGCCACCCAATGGCAAACAAGGCAATTGAACAGGTCCCCTAGCCCAGCCTGCTGGCTGTACCATTGAAACAAGGGGACAAGTTCCCTAGCCCACCCCGACTGCTGTACCATTGAAACAAGGGGACAGGTTCCGTAGCCCACCCTGACTGCTGTACCATTGAAACAAGGGGACATGTTCCCTAGCCCACCCCGACTGCTGTACCATTGAAACAAGGGGACAGGTTCCGTAGCCCACCCTGACTGCTGTACCATTGAAACAAGGGGATAGGTTCCCTAGCCCACCCCGACTGCTGTACCATTGAAACAAGGGAACAGGTTCCGTAGCCCACCCTGACTGCTGTACCATTGAAACAAGGGGACAGGTTCCCTAGCCCACCCTGACTGTTGTACCATTGAAGCAAGGGGACAGGTTCCCTAGCCCACCCTGACTGATGTACCGTCAAAGACAATGTATGACAATTATCATGCATTATCTCCTAATATTATACTGAAATCAATATTATTATTATTAATGGTTTATTGAAAAGAAATTATCACTGAATCGGTGAAGAAACACAATTTGTATGTGAGACGAACGGGAGATATACACGGTGTAAATATAACATTTTAATTGCCATTCAATGCGGACCTTGTTTGTCGTGGGATGACGCCACTGCATGATTATTTAAGATATCTCTATATGAAAGTGCTGAGTGATGCGTCTTGTCATACATTGTCTTTGGTATTAATTAGTGAATGCATTGTGTGTCCAAATCATGTCCTTATCTGGTTTTCCCTGTTTAAATAATTTATTCACCGGAACAATTTACTCATCAGTGAAGAAACACTGGTCTTCTGACAGTTATTTAAGACAGTTTTTTATTCAAAATGTCCTATTATAACCTTGTTTGATGTTGTTTTACATCCTAGCAACATCTAAGGTCATATCAGGATGGGTACCGACTTTTTACAGTGCGCACTGATGGTGACTTTATAGTACTGCCCCACTGGGAGACCAGACTACCAGCACCATGACCTGATATCCCACTCAGTCACTTTATCCTGACACTGACCCAGTCCTTGTCCTATCCTATTAATGCCAAACGCCAGGCTAGGAAGCGACAAGTATCAATTTGATAAGTTACTGGTTTGACTTGGCTGGGATTCCAACTCCCGACCTTCCGCACACGAAACCTGCGCTCTACTGATTGGGCGACCAAACATGGGGTTTGAGCATCTAGTTGTAAAGTCTGCTGCTCGAATCTGTGGTTGTGTAGGCAGGCTATAGTGAAATCAATACAGGCAAAGAGAAAGGATGAGAATAAAGTGTAAAGGAAGAGAGAGTCAAGCCCTCTGGTTTATTATTTATATAATACATGGATTCAGTATAGAGTATCACCGCACCCATTCTCCCAATGAGAAACAAGCATTATTAGCTCTACCAATAGGGATCCAGCATTCCTGGTCCCCATGGTTACCAGTGATCTGCCCATCACCACCAAGCTGTGTGGGTCCCCCTGGCCACCACCTTCCTTGAGCCTGAGTGTGGTGATCCTGACTAGCAGAGCGGGGAGGGGGTAGTGTGTAGGGCTCGGAGTGCCCCTTACACACAGTCTTGCCAGCACCACTATGTCTATTTACCTATCAATCAGGCACCACCAACAACTACATAAACACTTGTATGCACCTGGCCATGTATACCTGTTTCACAAAAGAACATTTGCATTTCCCCACCAATGATTATTATCAGAATATTTTACACAGCATTACCTCAGGTAGACCATGTTTCACCACATTTGTTTTGCAGACTCAGGGGGTAATGTTTGTTTGTTTGTTTGTTGTTTTACGTCCTAGCAACATCTAAGGTCATATCAGGACGGGTGTCATGGACGTAAAGCCATATCGTGAACACAGGTGCGTGGAGTAGTTATGGTTTAAGTTCACAGAGGGATGTAATGGGGCTGTCACACTACGACGTAACGACGTCAACGTAGGGAGAACGTGAAGAACGTTGAACTTCTCGGCGTAGTATGCAAATTTGGGCACAAGTTGAACGTGGATGCAGCGTAGTGGACGAGAGAGTAACGTCGGTAAAGCGTAGTGATACCGTCGTTCGACGAGAGAGGTCAACGTAATGACGCTGACGGAACGTTATGAACGTTATTCCATCGTCAGAAGAACGTTACGTGACGTTAGCTACGTCATGAGACGTTGAACGTACGTTGAATGCACGTTCTCCTGACGTTGTCCTGACGTTCCCATTACGCCCCGTGGGCATTTGCACTTGGTTTAATGGGGGTCAACGTAGTGGAACGTAGTTGAACGTAGTGAGGAGCGTTGGAATAACGTCCGTTTAACGTCATTGACGTTCGCTGAACGTGAACAGAACGTACGGCGAACGTAAACCCTTACGTTCGACCTACGTCGAAACTTTTGAACATGTCCAAAACCTCGACGTAACTTGACGTAACACGACGTAATGTGACGTAGCTCGACGTCACTCTAACGTCATTATGACGTCATCATAACGTAATCCAACGTATATCAACGTAATGACGAAATATCACCACGTTAGGCTCACGTTGGCTCATTATGTCGTAGTGTGACAGGGGTATAAAGTAGGTGTCGACGCAGTATTACCAGTTGAGCAGGTTAGCGTTTGGTGGTTGCTGTTTATTGTTTTACATCCTAGCAAGATCTAAGGTCATATCAGGACGGGTACCGACTTGTGACAGTGCGCACTCATGGCGACTTTATAGTGCTGCCCCACTGGAAGACCAGGCTGCCAGCACCATGACCTGATATCCCACTCAGTCACATTATCCTGACATATTATCCTTGCCCTATCCTAATAATGCCGAGTGCCAGGCTAGGAAGTGACAAGTATCAATTTTTAAGTCATTGGTTTGACTCGACCAGGGTTCGAACCCACGACCCGACAATCTACCAACACGGGAGATGGACGCTCTAACTCATTCGGCCATCCCGTCTGGTCATGAGCAGGTTAGCAGGCGGTGGGTTGCTAGAAGTCGGTTAGGCGAGTTCACGGGTGGCTGTTAGCGGGGAGGGGTGGGGTGGGGGTGGGGTGGGGTGATAGAGAGGAGTGGAGAGGGTCCTGACATTGTTAGTGGGTTGCGGTCGACTTGCACATGGAAGCTGTAGTACTACTACTCAGTCAGTACTGACTACATCACGGTTCCGCTGCCGTGGTGCATTGTGGGATGCGTCAGAGCAAAACATACCCGCAAGAAGCACATGGCTAATGCTAATACACTGGGTGCAGCTATGAAATGTGGTAGTTTCAGCTCATCTCAGCTATTGTTTGAAACATAGAATACCAACTAAATAATATATAATAAATTAAGATATTAATCCTGTATCCAGCATTGCATTTACATCAATATAATCAGCACATCTTATGCCATGTGCATTTAGATTTAGACAAATCAGGGCACTCAGACTAGTGTTAGAGCCATAGCCAGAGTCAGTTTTACTTATTTTATTAATGTTTTTATTTATATCCTATGGTTAATGACATATGTAGAACTCGAAAATGAGTAGAGTTAATCACATATTACTTATATATTTCTTTGAAACAAGTGTCTGTTGACACATTTGGCATTTTAATATTTAGAACAAGAATTACTTCTGGCTAATCAATGGTGATGTAAACATCAGCCTGTAAAGTGACTGAAATTGTATTTTTCTTAGCTCAAAATGCTTAATTATGGAGAGATGTGTCTTAATACCCCTGTCACACTACGACGTAACGAGCCAACGTGAGCCTAACGTGATGATTTTTCGTCATTACGTTGCCGTACGTTGGGTCACGTTATGATGACGTCATAATGACGTTAGAGTGACGTCGAGCTACGTCATGTTACGTCGTGTTACGTCGGCGCGCGTCGAGGTTTTGAACCTGTTCAAAACTTTCAACGTATCTCAACGTGAAGCCGTTACGTTGGGATGACGTGACAATGACGTTAGGTTGACGTTCCGCGATCGTTTATAGCAGCGTAAATGACGTTAGAGTCACGTTATGTCCAGTCAGACCGACGGCCCGGGGGGGAGCAACGTGGGGGCAGCGTTTTGCCACGTTACGGTCACCGCAACGGGTGGTCCGGTTACGGTCACGTTACGGTCACGTTACGGTCACGTTACGGTCACGTTACGGTCATGTTACGGTCACGTTACGGTCACGTTACGGTCACGTTACGGTCACGTTACGGTCACGTTACGGTCACGTTACGGTCAAGTTACGGTCACGTTACGTTCACGTCACACCCGTTACGGCGACGTTACGCTCACGTTACACTAACGCCCGGTCACGTCGCCAATTACCCCTCCCCTCTAACGTTGTCACGTTACAGCTAACGTCACGACGTACACCCACGTTACTTTCACGTTACACTCACGTCAACTACGTTGCATTCACGTCCACAATTTGCATATTACGCCGATAACTTCGACGTGATATCATTATTTTCACGTTGTGGTTACGCTGACGTAGTCACGTCGTAGTGTGACAGGGCCATAAACATATTCATTATATTATTATATTGCATGCTTCCATCCATGTTTGTGCCATATTGTTATGTATTTCTATTTATGTTGAATAAAATGCCAGTTTTGCCCTATGCATATCGGTAAACTCAATGGCAGAACGCCTTTGCTTTGCTCCCAACGCCATTTTTCAGCACATGCGCAGTCGGAACAGTGATGTAGTCTATTACCATATCCACTGCTCAGTACACACAGCCTGCCTTTATTAACGGTGCATGATCCGATGGTTTTGAGTTTCTGACATTTTCTGAAATAAATATATTAGGTTGGGAGTCAATAATCGACCTTACTGTAATTTGAAGTGACTCTTTTATTTTAAATGGCTAACTTTTGAGATATTTGAAGTTCAAACATGCTAAATTAATTTTGACGAGCACGCCAAAACTTTGACAGCAACAGCTTCTGTAGTAACCTATCCTTATTAACAATATAACTGCTATTTTTGTATGTGAATTGTCAAACTATACCATATGTAAGCCTTTGAATGTTTGATATTGTTAGTTCAGCTGATTTGGGCTAGCTGCATATATTGTAAATAACTGTATTGTCACATGGCTGGAAGACCAGTGCCACGGCGCTGACAAAAGACTTTATTCAATGAATAAACTATATTTACAACAACAACAACAACAACAAAAAATTGCCTCGGTATGCCCTTCTATGTGGCAAACTTTTGTTAATAAGTGTACCAGTATCTAAGTTAGATATGTCAAATCAAACCTTGATAATTGCTATAGTTTTGACAATTTTATGATTTCATCGGACTATGCAGCTTTAAGGAAGCTCATTTAGTGTAAAGGCCGGACCTTTAAAGGCTACAACACTCACAACACAGTTCATCCCCCCCCCCCCAACAACTACAATAAAAATCCCACAATCTTCTTTGACAGCAGCTTATTTCTGTCAGGAATCTCTTTTTTATTAAAACCACATAGTCCGATGAAGCATTAAATCTTCAAAACCAAAACAATTATCTAGATTTGATTCTACATATCTAACTCATATACTGATGCATGTATTAAACATTTGTTGCTATATAGAAGGGAATACTGAGTCAATTTAATAGAACCTGTTACTGCTAAAGCGTATGGTGTCAGTTTTGATGTGCTTGCCAAAACTAATTTGAAATATTTGCACTTCAAATATCTCAAAACTTAGCCATTTAAAATGAAAGTTACTTCAAATTAAAGAAACGTAGATTACAACAAGCAATCTCATGTATTTATGTCAGAAAAGAGCAGAAACTCGAAACCATCGGAAATCATCGGACTTATGCACCTTTAATTCTCTTCCCCAATTATTCCCGAAGCGAATCCAACACAGCTGTGTGTGTATTTAATGAACTATTAAATTACGTGGCTCGGACGACACGCCAAGGGTGTGTGTGGGGTGAAGAAGGGTGGAAGAGGGGAGGGTGAGGGGGTGAGGGGTGAGGTGAGGGGATGGAGGGGAATGGAGGGGAGGGGAAGGGAAAGGTGGGGAGGGGAAGGAGGAGGGGAAGGGAAGGGAAGAAGTTGGGAGGGGAGGGGAAGGGAAGATGAGTGGAGGGGAAGGGAGGGGAATGGAGGGAAGGGGAAGGGAAAGGAGGGGAGGGGAAGGGGAAAGGGAGGGGAATGGAGGGGACGGGAAAAAGAGGGAGGGGAAGGAAGAAGGGGAGTGGAGGGGGAAGGGAGGGGAAGGCAAGGGCAACGGAGGGTGGAGGACGGGGAAGAGGAGGGGAGAATGGAAATGTTGGAAAGGGAGGGGAGGGGAGGAGGAGCCGAGGGGAGGGAAAGGTGGGGGAGACGGGAGTGTTGGTTTGATGAAAGGGGAGAGGGGGGGAGGGAGTAGGGAGGGGGTTAGGGGAGGTGATGAGGTGGAATGGTGGAGAGTCAGGGGGTAGGTGGGATGGAGGAGGAGAGGAGGTTTAGAGGTAGGGAGGGGGGTGAGAGGGTGAGGGCAGTAGGCGTGAGCAGGGGAGGGCAGGGGAGGGGGAGGGGAGAGGGGAAGGGGAGGGGAGTGAAAGGAGAGGGGGAAGGGGAGAGGAGGGGGAGGGGGGGACAGACAGGGAGGGGAGGTGGAGGGGGAGGGGGACAGACAGGGGGAGGAGGGGGAGGGGGACAGACAGGGATAGGATGGAGGGGGGGGGGGGACAGACAGGGAAAGGGGGGGTTGGAGGTATTTACATTGATACGGAGTAATGGAGGAACAAGTAACAGACAGAGAACATTGAGATAATGATGCAATTATCCCCACTCTCAATTCACCCAGGACGGTGATGACGTCATAGATGAGCACAATGATGACGTCACAGCCTGCGATTGGAATCGCAAGGCAACGCCTGCATGACGCAGCACTTTTTGGGGCGGGCGTGTTGTCATTTGAAGTTGACTGAAGCTGAACTGACAGTGACAGTGACAGGCTGATGGGGTGAATGACTGGGTTTTATTTTAACAGCAGATATGTTCTATCCGCTTGTAATTGTGGGTTGGTTCGTTGGTTGGTTTGTTGTTGGAGTTATACGTCCGGGAATCACCTAAGTGTAAAATTGTCCGATTTGATACATGTGAACCGAGGTGAAATTACTATAATAAATTACAGACTGTCTATATAATGATAAGAGTTAAAATATAAAAACCCAAAGGCATATGAGGGATGTGTGAAATTGGTAAACTATTGTTCATTGAGTATAGAATTTGTATAATTAAATAGTCTTTGGAGGGAGTGTCACTTCCGAGCTTGGCTAAGAACAGTCTTTGGAAGAGTCACCTCACATGCCCCCTCCCCCCCACATGGTATTGTTATGATCATTGACCACTGCATTGTATTCTAATTGGAGGATTAAGTCATGTGACCACTGCATTGTACTGTGATTGATGAATTGAATCATGTGACCACGGCCATCTTGGATCTTGAGAAAACCTATATAAGCCAATAAATTGAAGAGTCTCATTCTCTTACTTTCACTCTAACCCTGTTTCCTTAATTACCTGTAGTGCTTTCATTTGACCTATTTACACCACCCACACCACCAGCCGGCACGTTTACATAAGGTTGTATCAGGACAGGTACCTACAGACTTGTGACAGTGCACACTGGTGGGAACTTTAAAGTGCCATCCTACTGGGTGGGAGACCAGGCTGCCAGCACAATGACCTGATATCCCACTCAGTCACATTATCCTGATAGTGAAACTGAGCCAACCAGTCCTTGCTCTATCCTATTAATGGCGAGTGGCCAGCTATAAAATGACAAGTATACATTTTTAAGTCATTGATTTGACTCGACCAGGGTTCGAACCCATGGGTTCGAATCCCACGATCTACCAAAACGGGAGACGGATGCTCAACTCATTCAGCCACCCCATCTGGTCGAAGTAATTGTGGGAGAATGCTTAGGGCGAAAGAATAAGCGAGTTCAGCGTTCCGGGCGCGTGGTGGTTGATGGGAAGTCATCGGGATAAACAAACCCACCTGCATGACTATGTGCAGTGCAAAACGTTAGTTTTATCAAAATTAATAGAAATCCAGAACCCTAACCGTATCAATTTAATATGATCTGTTTGGTACACATGTTTTCTATATGTGTACCAAGCGATTTGTTTCTAGGTGGTGTGGCTTTGGAGATATTTAACTTTTTCTGTAAGAAGATTGCTCACGGCCATACACATGCAGTGCAAAATGTGGCTTTGTTTATCCCGACGGCGATGACCGGAAGTCGGCCCCGCACATGCGCGCGGTAGATGCTGAACTCGCTTATCCATGCATGCTTACTGAAACTGATAAAAACAAGGCGAACCACGAGACTATTAGTATTACTAGTTTTACTGTCTGGTGCTGAAAACAAGTCATGTGACAACTATTATGGGCAGGACAAATATACTCTCACAAGAATATGAAAAAAAAAAAATACAAATGGTGTGCTGGACAGGAACATGGCGACTGGTGGAATTGGAATGTTTGTAGCAGACTGCACTGACCTATCAGGTCAATGCAGTGTGCTACATATATACAGGTGGACATGGATAGGGTACTGGTTAGGCTGTTTCTTTGCTCGGAATGGGGGAAGTGTGGGTTCGAGTCCTGGGTCCATATGTATGAGCCAATTTTTAACCGTACCAGGGTTAAAGGCGGTTCCCGGGTTATCTAACCCTGGTGTTCCAAATGTGTCACGGGGGATGTATGTGACCAAAGCGCGCCCGAGTTAGCTAACGTTTCAGTTATTTATAGATTTGGGGAACCCCTGTGTGGGTATTTACATTTGTCGATTCGACACTATTAATATCTCCACCAATGGGGCGGCAGCCTTAATAATGGTTCGAATTTAGGGTTAAATTGATCAAATTTCACTCATTGCGTATCTTATTCTGTTAAATATGGTCGCATTGAATAGATTTGGGCATAATCGGTGCCTAACCCCACCTTTAACCCTGGTTTCGCTTGGGCTTAGTGCAGGCGACTTTACACTCGCCGAGTTAGTTTAACCCTGACACATACATATGCAGTTTTCGCCTCTAACCCGGGAAATCTGCACGATGCAGGGTTACCACCGCTAACCCAGGCTCATACATATAGGCCCTGTGCTAGGCATGGTGTGTTTTGTCTTATCACTTCCACACCGTGTATATATGCAAAGTGGTAGGGTGATTGCATCAGGGAGCCTAGATAGGCTAATGGTTAGGGTACTTGGCTCGTCATTGTAGAAGTGTGGGTTCGAATCCTGTGCTAGGCATGGTATTTATCTTGTCTTATCACTTCCACACCGTGTCTGTGCAAAGTGGTAGGGTGATTGCATCAGGGAGCCTAGCTAGAGGAATGGTTTGGCTACTTCTTGGATGTGTTTGTTTAACGACCCCCAGCACAAAAAGTAGACATTGGCTATTGCAGGGAGGCTACTTCTTGGAATGCTACAAGTATGGGTTCGAGTCCTGTGAGAGGCCTAGTGCTACTGTTGTCTCGTCACTTTCAGCTCTTGTTCATGATGCAGTGTGGCTGGGGAGTCGTGACACAGACTATTTAAATGTGACTTCGTAAAGGGGCTGTCACATTACAACGTATTGCGCCAATGTACGCCGACGTATGTGATTTTTGGCCGCTACGTCGGGACACGTCTTTAGGTCTTATGCATGCATTAGGCGCTCGTTGGTATACGTCAATGTACGTTGAAGTTTGTTGAGATACGGCGTCATGTGTCAGGGGGTCGGCAACATTTTGTGCATGCGCAAAACTTGTTACATACGACAACAGGTGGATTAGCCATATGTTATGTATATGTTAGGCGTACATCAATGTATGTTAGACGTACATTAGACAAACGTTGTTCACTATGTTGCACAAATTGGACCTACCAAGTTAAAGGCAGTGGGAATGTACAGTCCACATACATATGGATAACATACATTTAACGTACATCTAACATACATCTAATGTACGTTTAGCATTTCTCCCGGATTGGAATTATGTCACGTGATCTGGCGATCGAATAATGTATATAATGTTCACCGGCATTCTGTGTACGTATCGTGAGCGTAATTTGAGCGTTTTTCACCCAGAAGCACGTTAGCCATATGTTGGCCATACGCTATGTATACGGTATGTATATGTCCAACTTTGCCCCCTGCACCGAAAAGTTAGATGCTGCTCAATGGAAGAAAGTGATTTTACACATTGTGCGCACACTTGCGCGATGTGTCATAATGTGACAGGGCCTTAAGACCAGACAAAGTGTCTGCACCTACACCAGAGCCATCTGTTGTCTGCCGGGCTTATTTCATTTTCACTACAATATCTTAATCAAAATCAGAGCTGCCCCGTAATTGAACATCTGGTTCAAGGAGTGCGGAGGGGGGGGGGGGGGGGAGTAGCAGGAGTGGCTGAAACTGGGAGGGAAAGGGCAGAGAGATCAGCGATTACGGATTAATGGATTAACTGGCCCGAAAACCCGGGGACATCTTTCACGGTGGTTCATGGATCAACTGTCACAAATCGGTGGAAAGTTCCCTGCGCAGTGACATCATTCACGGTGGTTCATGGATCAACTGTCACAAATCGGTGGAACGTTCACTGCGCAGTGACATCTTTCACGGTGGTTCATGGATCAACCGTCACAAATCGGTGGAAACTTCAGTGCGCAGTGACATCTTTAACGGTGGTTCATGGATCAACCATCACAAATCGGTGGAAAGTTCACTGCACATGTCCTGGTGTGGAGAAGTAGCGTCCTATAGTTGCCTTGCATCAGCCATGTTTTTTGTTTCTTTGTTGTTTCACGTCCTAAGAACATAACAGCTAATATTTCCCTTACATGATTGAGTGATTTTACTCTGTTAGCCATAATATATAATGCTTAATGTTGTATAGTTCGATGAAAGCATCAAATTGTCAAAGCCAAAATAATCATCTGATTTTGACAGAACGTATCTCCCAATTAGGCAGCACTATAAATTCATCATGAGTATGCGCTGTCACAAGTCGTTACCCATCCTGGTATGGCCTTGGGTGTTGCGGGGTGTAAAACTACAATAAGCAACCAACCTCCCCCAGCCCTCTTAGAGGACCTGGGTTGGGCTCCTAGATTACCTGTTTCTCTCCGCGGACCCCCCTCACGCTGCCAAAAAGGCCCGCCCACCCCCTTGCTCCTCCCCCTGATGTCTCCAACCACTACTCACTGGAAGCCAACTCCCGGCCGCATGGGACCGCCTTTGTCGGTGCCAATTCAGTGCTGTAGATTTGCAGCCTTCAGTGCGCCAACGCGACTGAAAACTTCTCCAAAAACAAAACAAAACCACAAACACGTCAAATCTCCTACGTTTGTCATTTAAAATCAAGGTTCCTTCAAACTAAAATAATGTGCATTATGAGGACCAACCAAATATATTCATTTACGTTGGTTGTTTGTTGGAGTTTGACATCCTGGCAACATCTAAGGTCATATCAGGATTGGCACCGAATTGTGGCAGTGCACAGCTATGGTGACCTTATAGTGCTGCCCCACTGGAAGTCCAGGCCGCCGGCACCATGACCTGATATCACACTCAGTCACATTATCCTGACATTGAGCCAACCAGTCATTACCCTATCCTAATAATACCGAGTGCCAGGCTAGGAAGCGATAAGTATCCACTTTATAAGTCATTGGTTTGACTCGACCAGGAACCAAACTCCCAATCTCCCACACGCAAGGTATGCGCTCTACCGACTCGGCCACTGCGCCCGGTCCATTTATCTAGAAGAAATTGACAGAAACTAAAAGCGTGAAAACAATCAGACTCTGCCACTTTTAACTGATAAATAAATCAAATGAAATAAAATTTCAAAGTCAACACGCGGAAATTACCTAATTTATCGCCGACGTAATTAATCGGTGGCGATAAATCGACCGATTTTTGTCGGGAATGAAACGCATTGTCATCAAACATAAGGGAATCCCAATTTAAAGCCACCCCCCTCCCCTCACCACCAGCCCCTCCCTCCATCTCTCCATGTCTCCACTAGTAAGTAGATGGGATCGCGTTTTATCGGGGCTTAATTCGAATTAATTGGAAAAGGGTCGGTGACCCGGATTGGAAGCAGGACGTGAAAGTCGAGAAATAGGGTTCAGTTTTGGCGGGAATTATGTCACGTGATCTGTCAATTAGGCGGGAAAGTGGGACTGTGGGAGTGTGGGGATGTGGGAGTGTGGGGATGTGGGGGTGGGGATGTGGGGGTGGGGATGTGAGTGTGTGGGGATGTGGGGGTGTGGGATGTGGGGGTGGGGATGTGGGGGTGTGGGGATGTGTGGGGATGTGTGGGGATGTGGGGGTGGTGGGGGGTGTGGGGGTGGGGATGTGGGGGGTGGGGATTTGGATGTGGGGGTGTGGGATGTGGGGGTGGGGATGTGGGGATGTGTGGGGATGTGGGGGTGTGGGGATTGGGATGTGGGGGTGTCGGGGGATGTGGAGGTGAGAGACATGAAGGGATCAGTTGAGCATTTCGCAGTCTGTTTTGTTTGTTGTTTTACGTCCTAGCAACATCTAAGGCCCCAACAGGACGGGTACCTACATACTTGTGACAGTGCGCATTCATAGCGAATTCTTAGTGCTGCCCCCCTGGGAGACCAGGCCACCGGCACCATGACCTGATATCCCTCTCAGACACATTATTCTGACACTGAGCCAACCAGTCCTTGCCGTATCCTAATAATGTCGAGTGCCTTGCTGGGAATCGACAAGTATATGTTTTTGTTAAGTCAATGGTGTGACTCGATCAGGGTTCGAACTCAAGAACCCATGGATTGAGATCCCCCGATCTCCCAAACAAAAGAGGAGACGGGCGCTCAACTCATTCGACCATCGCGTCTGGTTCATTTTGCAGTAGTTTGGTTGGTTGTTGGAGTTTTACCTCCTAGCAACATCTAAGGTCATCTCAGGATGGGTAGTGCTGCCATCTGGTGGAATTCATTTGAACCATTATGCGGGAAACCATATCGGTGACGCTATCTAATGGTGGAGTTAACAACACTTGCGGTTACATGACTCACAATGGGTGTCACTATGGTCGAAGTGACCAAGGTTAGTCAAAATTGTCAAAATTAATATGAAATATGTATGGTAGGCCCAACAAAATCATGCCATTAACAACCCATACATCGCGAAGCATCAGTGGAGAATGATGATTCACGTTGGCAGCGATTAACAGAGGAGTAGTGATCAGAACGACCCTAAAACTTAACCACCATTTGGTAATATATATAGATCCATCTAAGATATTCGGCAAAAAATCCAAACCATCTGATTATGAAACGCTAAAAGAACAATAACATGGTGTGGGTGGGTGGGCAAGAAAGTGGGGTCGAAGTTAGGCGGACGGCAGCTGCGATGGTTCTGGGCGTTTTGCACGGGTGAGGCAGATAACATACAGATCTCGCCGGCAGAGTTCAGGTCAATGGCGCCACCTATCGAGTTAGTCAGGAACTAAAGTATATTCCCCCAGGTGGCAGCATCATTTCGTCCAGTCTCCGCCGAGAATTACTCATGTTAATTATAACATGTACAATTTCTGTTGACTGCGAACTTGAGGATCAGCGCAATGCACGTCGGGATTATTACGGATTGGTCACGTGATGGATATGATGCCTACAAAGCCTGGCACACACTAAGCATTTTGTTGTTGCTGTAAAGAACAAACAAGAACAAGATAATTCTAAATGTTGATCCCGGATTGGAGTCCTATTCCCTGGTTTCCGCCATCTTTTATTATTGTTTTGTTACATTTGTTTATTAAACTAAAAGTTGCATAGTCCGATGGTTTTGAGCTTACTCTAATGGGGCTGTCACACTACGACGTTTGTCCCGGCGACCCGTCAGTGTTGAAAGTACTATGTTGCGCGTCGAGAAACGTCAAACCTTTCGGCGGTTTGGGGGAAAAGATCGGCGTCAGTGCGGCGCGTTATGCGCGCGCGGCCAACGTGTGTCGACGCGCTGGGGAAAAATTTAAAAAAAGTTAACGGTTGCTAGGGCGTAAAACAAAAACGGCCCAGTTTGCCGCAACGTGTGAGCAACGACCCTCCCGCGCGCGCGCCATCTTCCTAGCGTTCCCATAACATTATTCCGGCGCGTCCAACGCAGCGCGACGCGCGCCTAACGTCCTTACCCATATATTTGCGCGCGCTGGCGGTCGTTGGGTTGTTTTTGACATGCTTAAAAGCTTGGGCGACTACGAGCGCACGCCGGCGTTTTGCGCCGACCATCAGCGTCAACGATAGTGTACCGACGCGTAGCGAAATGTACCGACGCGCGCGTAACGCGCCATCAGCGTGTCCCGACGTTTCACTTTTTACCGCCCAAAATCAACACACATTCACCGGTCGCCGGCGAGAAGCGTCGTAGTGTGACAGCCCCATCAACAAAAAATGTAAAAGATAACTATACAGTACAATCCCGGTAAACCAAGCTCAGTTAAACCAAATGATCGGTTAATCCAAACTGTTTTCGGTGGCCCGGCAAAATACTACCATTCATCATATAAAAAAGTTGGTTAAATCAAAGTCGGTTAATCCGAATTATCGGTTAATCCAAACAAAATTGTCAGACTCCAGGCCACTTCGGTATGGTTAAACCAAACCTTCATGTGGTTATAAGGTCATCTGAGATTTTTTATATTATAAATGGTAGTATTTTGTAGACCGCCAAAAATAGTTTGTATTAACCGATCGTTTCGTTTAACTGAGTTCGGATTAACGGGGTTATACTGTATATACATAAAAATCAATAATTAAAGTGTCCACATATATTGTATATTACATGTGAAATCCATGCTTACTCAAAGTCAAAGCCACAGCTCGGTTAAACCAATGATCGGTTAATCCAAACAAATTTCTAGGGTCCCTTCAAGTTTGGTTTAACAGGGTTGTACTGTATTACGTTGATTATTAAAGTTGCATAGTCCGATGGTTTTGAGTTTCTCACATTTTCTGAGATAAACATATCAGGTTGTTCGTTATAAACTACTTTACTTTAGTTTGAAGTAACTTTCATTTTAAATCGCTAACTTTTGAGATATTTGAAATGGAAACATGCTAAATTAATTTTGGCAAGCTTGCCAAAACTCTATCACCATAGGCTTCTGCAGTAACAGGTTGTATTAATTGACTCATATAGCCTTATATGTGACGACAAATGTTTAACAAGTGCACCAGCATCTAAGTTAGATATGTAGAATCAAATCTAGATAATTATTTAGACTTTGAAAATTTTATGTTTTCATCGGACTATGCAGCTTTAATATTATAATATACCTACCTTTACCTTGATGTATTTTTTTAATTTTCAAATAGCTAACTTTGGAGATATTTGAAGTGAAAACATTCTAAATTAATGTTGGCGTGTACGTCAAAATTCCGACGCGCACAAGTTTCAGCAGTAACAGATTTCTATTAAAGTGAAATATATGTTCATACATGATGCCTAAGATTAATGAACAGATGTTCCTAAATAAGAGACAGTACATGAGTGTTGAAATACTTCTCAATGCATTCATAAAGAGTGCAATTGGAGAAAAGACCATTTTAACAGAGATCTATTGTAACTGTTTGCAGCTACCTGTCCCTACATGACCACTGGGTGGGCCCACCAGCCTAATCTGCATATACACACAGGGCACCACCTGCAGCTTAGTTGAGTGACAGCCACCCCTACTGGGGGGGGGGGGGGCGTGCCGCCAACCCAGACTGTGGAGGTGCCTGATTGGCTGGCTGAGGACTGCCCAGTCACCCACTTCCCATTGGCCCTCTGACCACACTAGCCTCAAACCAAGATCATATTTTCTAGACTCTGCTCCAGACCCCCTGGAGAGAGATCACTCTGCTCCTGGCTCTTGAGTGAGACACACCTACTCTTGAGCAGGAACCCCAGACACTCTGTCTGATGCTGGCAAAATTCATATATTCCAATTGAGTGGAACACAGCCATAGGACTCCTGTCCCATGGGCTGTGTACACTGCTTTCTATACAGGCTAAAGAAGTAATGATATCTTGTGTGGCTAGAAGGTAAGGGGAGTGGATGATAGGTCACTGGTAGGTGGACAGAAGTCGGTGTTACTAAAGCACAACTTCCCCACTGTTTATCTGAGTGACTTGTCTTCATTCTTCCTTAGTATTGGTTAAATGAGCTGACAGATAAGAGATAATGACAGGGAGAGTTTTGTCATATTATCTCGTGTCCCAAACATGGCCGGGCATTCAGTAATATCACAATTGGTTTAACTGAGCTTTGGCTTTGACTTTGACTTTGAGTAAGAGTGTATTGCACATGTAATATACAATGTATGTGGACACTTTGATTTTTGTTTTTTTTATGTATATACAGTATAACCCCCTTAAACCAAGCTAAGTTAAACGAAATGATCGGTTAATCCAAACTATTTTCGGCGGCCCGGCAAAATACTACCATTTATCATATAAAAAAGTCTCAGATGACCTTATAACCACATGAAAGTTTGGTTTAACCATACCGGAGTGGCCTGGGGTCCGACAATTTTGTTTGGATTAACCGATAATTTGGATTAACCAACTTTGGTTTAACCAACCTTTTTATATGATAAATGGTAGTATTTTGCCGGGCCGCCAACAAAAATGTGGATTAGCCGATCGTTTGGTTTAACCGTGCTTGGTTTAACGGGGTTGTACTGTATTCCCTTCTATACAGTAAGAAATGTTGAATGACTACACCAGTATGTAAGGTGAATTAAATAGACATAAATGTTTTGGTTTTAAATGGTATATGCATGCTATAACTCAGATTAAAGTTGCAATGTCCGATGGCTTTTGATTGATTGATTGATTGATTGGTGGTTGCTTTACGCCGTGTCGGCAGCATAGGCCATATTCACGGCGAGAAATGTTTGTTTTTTGTTCAAACCATCGCTTTTACATGTAAAAGCAGACAATCAATTATGTGCCAATAGACACTCATTAAATTAGAAAGCTCACAATCATATATTTGATCCGATGGTTTTTGAATTTGAGCTTCATCCATTTCATGAGATAAATATGTTAGGATGATCTCTAAAATCTATCTTACTTTTGTTTGAAATAACTTTTATTATAAATGGCTAACTTATGAGATGTTTGAAGTGCAAATATATGAAATTAGTTTTGGCATACTTGCCAAAACTCTGACACCATAGACTTCTGCAGTAACAGGTTCTGTTAAATTGACTCAGTACTCCCTTCTATGTGGCCACACATGGTAGATAGTCCGATGGTTTTGAATTTCTGTATTTTTTCTGAGATAAATATATTAGATCGATCACTCGTATCTACTTTACATTAGTTCAAAGTCACTTTTATTTTAAATGGTAAACCTTTTAGATATTTTGAATGCAAACATGGAAAATTAATGTTGACAAGCTTGCCAAAACTCTGACACCATGCAGTAATAGGTTCTGTTAAATTGACTCAGTATTGCCTTCTACGCAGAAACAAATGCTTAATAAGTGCATCAGTATCAAAGTTAGATCTGTAAAATCAAATCTAGATTATTGGTTTGGTTTTGAAAACTTGATATTTTATCAGACTATGCAGCTTTAACTTGCCTCAGTGTTCCCTTCAATGGGGCGACAAATGTTTAATAAACAAGAGTAAACCCCCCTCCTCCCACCCCCTGCGCCCCCCCCCCCCACACACACAGACACTCACAACCAACATTGCCATGATGGCGAATCTGTTTGATGTTGTTACGCCGACAATTCTCATCAAACATTCCGGGAGTTTGTTTGTTTTAGTTTTAGCAGTGTATAGGGGTGGGTGACGGGTGGCGGGGGGGGGGGGGGTAGTGGTGTAGAAAAGGGTAGGAAGATGAGGGGATGGCAGGGACTGAGGAGTGTCTGAGGTGCCAGGGGAGGGGTGGGAGGGGGGAGGGGGAGGGGAAGTGGAGTGGCGGGAGGGGTTGGAAAAGGACATGTGGGGGAGGAGTGAGAGGGGGAGGGGGAGGGAGGGGTAGGAGGGGAGTGGTGGGTGGGAGTGGGAAGAGAAAGGTTGAGGGGTGAGTGGGAGAGGGGAGGGGGTGCTGGAGGGAGGGGGGAGAGCGTGGGAGGGAAAGGGAGGTGGTGGGAGAGGAGAGGTGAGTGGGATGGAGAGGGGAGGGGGAGGGGGGGGGGGAGGGGGGAGGTGGAGAGGCCGGGAGGGGGGGGGAGGGTAGGAGAGGGAAGGTGAGTAGTGGGAGGGGGGAGCGGGGGTCGGAGGGGGGAGGGACAGGGAGGTGGGAGGGGAGGGGTGGGAAGGGGTGGGTTAGTTGGTTGTTGGAGTGTTACGTCCTGTCCACATCAGAGGTGATCGGACAGATGGGGGAACGGAGGGGGGCGGGCTGAGGGCGAGGGGGGGGGGGGAGAGGGAGGGGGAGTGGGGGAACAAGAGGAGAATAGTAGGAAGGGGTGGAAGGGAACGGCAGGAGTGGCTGTGACTGGAGGGGGAAGGAGGGGGGGGGAGGGGGTGGAGGAGGGGGGGAGGGAGGAAGGGAGGAGGGGAGGAGGGGAGGAGGGGAGGAGGGAGGGGAGGAGGGGAGGGGAGGAGGGGAGGGAGGAGGGGAGGGCAGGAGGGAGGAGGAGGAGGGAAGAGGGAGGGAGGAGGAGAAGGGAGGGGGGGGAGGGGAGGGGAGGGACGAGGGGAGGAGGCGGGAGGAGGAGGGGGAGGGAGGAGGGAAAGAGGGTGGGGGGAGGGAGGAGGAGGGAGGGAGGAGAGGGAGATTGGGGAGGAGGAGGGAGGGGAGGAGGAGGATGGGAGGAGGGGGAGGGAGGAGGGGAGGGGAGGAGGGGAGGGAGGAGGGGGAGGGAAGGGGAGGGAGGAGGGGAGGGGGAGGGAGGAGGGGAGGGAGGAAGGGAGGGGGCAGACAGATCAGCGATTATGCATTAACCGGCCTGAAAGCCCGGTGACATCTGTCAGTGTGTCACAGTGGTTCACGGATCAAGCGCCACGAATCAGTGGAAAGTTCACTGCGCATGTCCTTGAACTTAATGGCAGTCATTTCCGGTTCTGTCAGTTTTCATTGCGCACTGTGGAAGTTGGTGTGAGTAGGGCGGTGCGGGGTGGGGGGTGGGGGTGTGGGGGTGTGGGGGGTGTGGGGGGTGGGGGGGGGGGGGGAGCTCGTTTCAATTGGCTGGCTTAATCGCAGTGAACATGGGATTTGTTTGAATCCACACCGATTAAGCTTTAGATCTGATGAGCTTTAGGCAATGCGCGTAAATACTAAATACTAGACAAACCTCTAATCTTTTTGGTTTTATTGTTTTGATTGAGGTCTTTTTGTAATTAATTATATTTTGTTGGTTGTTGGATCTTTACGTCCTGGCAATTATCTCAAATTAATTATCTAAAATATCCTTGCACTTACATGTGTAGCATATAATTGTGTTGGACCCCGTTGTTTGGTTGGTTGTTGGAGTTTTACATCCTGGCAACATCTAAGGTCATATTACGATGGGTACTGACTTGTGACAGTGCACACTCATGGTGAATTTATAGTGTTGCCCCACTAGGAGACCAGACCGCTGGCACCATGACCTGATATGCCACCCAGTCACATTATCCTGACAAGGAGCCAACCAGTCCTTTGCTCTATCCTAATAATGCCAAGTGCCAGGCTAGGAAGTGACAATCAGTTTTGTAAGTCATTGGATTGAGTCAACCCGAAATTGAACTCCTGACCTTCCCCACGGGAGGCCTAAGCTCTACCGATTCGGCCACCGCGTCCGGTCCGACAATTAGTAAATTATTCAGGGGTGAAAGTGGTCTACCGCAAAAAACGCGGAAATCAAGTCGAGATTAATACACCGACAGCAAATTTCCGCGAAAACGTGACTCCCCCCCCCCCCCCCATAGAATTAGCACTGTCAGGGAATCGCGGGAAGAGGGTGGGGGGAAATTCCAGAATTCCGGTTTCAATAGTCCTTGTTGTGCCTATATCCTCACCCATACCTAACTCATTTTTATGTTCTAGCAACATCTAAGGTCATATAAGGATGGGATTCAAGCTATCCAATTGTTGTCACACACATACATCCTGATTCCTTCGACTCCATAGCATTTTAGACTCATGGTGAATAGTGTCGTGGGATGATGAACATGGGAAATACTGCACCTAGAGGGGGAATTGAGCTCACATCTCGTGCATTAGAGCCCATTCCAGGCCAGTGTGTTAACCATTACACCACCTAGGCTCCCTGATATGAACACACTACCCACGCCTACCTGTCTATGTGGTTCCTTGCCGGAGAGCTACATTTGATATATATATGGATACGTCACACAAACATATGCTTGGAGAGCACTGCAGGAAAGCTGACTTCCGGTATCTTGCTAAGGAAAGCTGACTTCCGGTATCTTGCTAAGGAAAGCTGACTTCCCGGTATCTTGCTAAGGAAAGCTGACTTCCGGTATCTTGCTAAGGAAAGCTGACTTCCGGTATCTTGCAGAGGAAACCTGACTTCCGGTATCTTGCTAAGGAAACCTGACTTCTGCTATCTTGCTGAGGAAACCTGACTTCCGGTATCTTGCTGAGGAAACCTGACTTCTGCTATCTTGCTGAGGAAACCTGACTTCCGGTATCTTCTAGAAGAAACCTGACTTCTGGTATCTTGCAGAGGAAACCTGACTTCCGGTATCTTGCTGAGGAAACCTGACTTCCGGTATCTTGCTGAGGACTCGGTGATACTGCTATGCCTATAGACCCCTTTCAATGTTTATAAACACTGCGTATGCGCGCACACCTTGGCTGCAGAACGAAGGCACACTGCCATTGAGTTTGCCGGTATGTGCAGTGCAAAACGTTTATTTGATTCAAAATTAATAGAAATGCAGAACCCTAACCTTATAAATTTAATATAATCTGTTTGTTGAATATGTTTTCTATATGTGTTCCAAGAGGTTTGTGTCTAGGTGATGTGGTTTTAGAGATATTTCACTTTTTCTGTATGAAGATTGCTCACGGCAATTGACAATGCATTGAGTTTGCCGGTATGTGCAGTGCAAAACGTCTATTTTATTCAAAATTAATAGAAATGCAGAACCCTACCCTTTTAATTTAATATAATCTATTCGTTGAATATGTTTTATATATGTGTTCCAAGCAGTTTGCGTATAGGTGGTGTGATTTTAGAGATATTTAAACTTTTTCTCTATGAAGATCGCTCATAGCCATTGAGTTTGCAGTGTGACAGTGTGTCATCCTGCAGCCAAGCAGCGCACGCACGGACCTAAATACCCATGCTGACGTCATATGAAATAGGTCTATAAGAGACCGCCCACGTTTCCGTGGAAATCCGGGCATGTGCTGAGACATCGGCACCGGAAGGAGATACGTGATGATATTTAGGTAGTTGACTTATTTGTTGGTTCAGGTTTTACATCCTAGCAACATCTACAGTCATATCAGGACGGGTAGCTACCGATTTGTGACAGTGCACACTCATGGCGACTTAATAGTGCTGCCCCACTGGGAGACATGACTGCTTCCACCATGACCCGATATCCCATTCACAGTTATATTATCCTGGCATTGAGCTAACCGGTCCTTGCCTGATCCTAGTAATGCCGAGTGCAAGGTTAGGTAGCGACAAGTATAAATTGTGTAAGTCATTCACACTATTCATGTCGCGGCAATGTTGAAACCAGACCAAGGACACGTATGCCTGCATGGCACCGCTGTACATGAAAAGTCATGCAAATACTTTGTCATCGACCAAAACCTCTTGAAATCACTCAAATTTGAAGGTTTTCATTTTGTAACCTACCATATTCATCGTTGCATACCTGTTTCCTATCTATTGGCCAATTTTCACAAAGATTGGGTGACACTTGCATGGTGATTTTCCCAATTCTTTAACTACAATGTGACTGTCAACTTCAAGTCTGCATATTTATGGTGGTATCATGTACCATGCAGCACTGTCAGCATATTTATCAGTGCAACACAGTTAAACAACTAGTCTTAGTAATTGCACATTAATAAAAGCTTTAAAAGGGTTAACATATATTTTTTAAATATATGCATATTAAGAAAGTTATGCAATTTTGAATTTAAGAAAAGATTGGCAGCCAAGGTGAGCAACTTTGTTGATATTGCCTACTGAAATGCATCTGATCATCACTCAATCTTCATGAAAATTGACCAATAAATAGAAAAAAGGTAAGCAAAAATGACTATGATAGTTTCAAAAGTTAATGTCTTCAAATTTGACTCCTTTAATTTCTGAAGTAGTTCATTCATACACATTGGCACACAGCAGTGTTTTATAGCTATTTTCCGATACCCGACGCATACTCAACCTCGTTCTGATGCCGAATTAGGTCACGCGTGAATAGTATTAATTGGCTTGACTCGGCTGGGATTCAACTTCCTGACCTTCTGCATGGGAAGCCTGCGCTCTACCGATTAGGGCACCGCTTCCAGTCCATATGAAGACGAGGCGAAACAAGACAACATAAAGCGAAACATGTCAAAGCAAGGCGAAGCAAGCCAATGACAGTTTGGAGGCCAGGAACCTGATCGGATGTTCAGATGAACAGATTGGTTGGTTTTTGGAGTTTTACGTCCTGGCAACATCTGAGGTCATATCAGGACCAGATGAAAAGAAAACTGTAAAATCTATTTCCGTTGCGTGCCCACCACAAACACCCACACCTGTACTGGATCCCCAAATACCTACATTACATTGGTTGTTGGAGTTTTACATCCTGGCAACATCTGAGGTCATATCAGGACCAGATGAAAAGAAAACTGTAAAATCTATTTCCGTTGCGTGCCCACCACAAACACCCACAACTGTACTGGATCCGCAAATACCTACATTACATTGGTTGTTGGAGGTTTACGTCCTGGCAACATCTGAGGTCATATCAGGACCAGATGAAAAGAAAACTGTAAAATCTATTTCCGTTGCGCACCCACCACAAACACCCACACCTGTACTGGATCCGCAAATACCTACATTACATTGGTTGTTGGAGTTTTACATCCTGGCAACATCTGAGGTCATATCAGGACCAGATGAAAAGAAAACTGTAAAATCTATTTCCGTTGCGTGCCCACCACAAACACCCACAACTGTACTGATCCGCAAATACCTACATTACATTGGTTGTTGGAGGTTTACGTCCTGGCAACATCTGAGGTCATATCAGGACCAAATGAAAAGAAAACTGTAAAATCTATTTCCGTTGCGCACCCACCACAAACACCCACACCTGTACTGGATCCCCAAATACCTACATTACATTGGTTGTTGGAGTTTTACATCCTGGCAACATCTGAGGTCATATCAGGACCAGATGAAAAGAAAACTGTAAAATCTATTTCCGTTGCGCGCCCACCACAAACACCCACACCTGTACTGGATCCGCAAATACCTACATTACATTGGTTGTTGGAGGTTTACGTCCTGGCAACATCTGAGGTCATATCAGGACCAGATGAAAAGAAAACTGTAAAATCTATTTCCGTTGCACGCCCACCACAAACACCCACACCTGTACTGGATCCGCAAATACCTACATTACATTGGTTTTTGGAGTTTTAGGTCCTGGCAACATGGGAGGTCATATCAGGACCAGATGAAAAGAAAACTGTAAAATCTATTTCCGTTGCGTGCCCACCACAAACACCCACACTGTACTGGATCCGCAAATACCTAATTACATTGGTTGTTGAGTTTTACGTCCTGGCAACATCTGAGGTCATATCAGGACCAGATGAAAAGAAAACTGTAAAATCTATTTCCGTTGCGCACCCACCACAAACACCCACACCTGTACTGGATCCGCAAATACCTACATTACGTTGGTTGTTGGAGTTTTACATCCTGGCAACATGGAAGGTCATATCAGGACGGGTGCTGACTTGTGACAGTGTGCACTCATGGTGAGTTTATAGTGCTGCCCTACTGGGAAATCAGACCACCAGCACCATGACCTGATATCCCACTCAGTCTCATTATCCTGACACTGATCTAACCAGTCCTTGCCCTATCCTATTAATGCCGAGCGCCAGGCTAGGTGGCGACAAGTATCAATTTGATAAATAATCAGTTTGACTCAACCATGAACAAAACTCCAAATCTTCCGGATGCGAGGCCTGCACTCTAGCTATTAGGCCACCATGCCCGGTATGAAACAAAGTGAAGCATGGCAAAACAACACGAAGCATGGCAAAACAACGCAAAGCATGGCAAAGCAACACAAAACATGGCAAAGCAATGCGAAGCATGGCAAAACAACACGAAGCATGGCAAAGCAATGCGAAGCATGGCAAAACAATCCAAAGCATGGCAAAACAATGCAAAGCATGGCAAAACAATGCGAAGGATGGCAAAATAACGCGAAGCATGGCAAACAACACGAAGCATGGAAAAACAACGCAAAGCATGGCAAAGCAACACAAAACATGGCAAAGCAATGCGAAGCATGGCAAAACAACACGAAGCATGGCAAAGCAATGCGAAGCATGGCAAAACAATCCAAAGCATGGCAAAACAATGCAAAGCATGGCAAAACAATGCGAAGGATGGCAAAATAACGCGAAGCATGGCAAACAACACGAAGCATGGCAAAACAATCTGAAACATGGGAAAACAACGCGAAACATGGCAAAACAACACGAAGCATGGGAAAATAACGCAAAGCATGGCAAAACAATGCGAAGTATGCTGAAACAGCAAAGGAAGACAAAACAGAGCAAGGCGAAGCAAGAGAAAGTAAAATTAAGCAAGATGAAGCAAGCTGAAGAAAGCTGAAGTAAGATGAAGCAAGATGAGGGTAGATGGAGAAAGATATAGCTAGATGAGGCAATATCAGGCAATATGAAGCAAGATGAGGCAAGACTATGAAGGTAGATGGAGCAAGATATAGCAAGAGGAGTCAACATGAGGCAAGATGGGGCAAGGTGAGGCAATATGAGGCAATATGAAGCAGGATGATGCAAGATGAAACAGATGAAGCTAGATGAAACTAGATGATGCCAGACGAAGCAAGATGAAGATAGATTAAGCAAGTTGAAGTAAGATGAAGCAAGATGAAGCCAGATGAAGCCAGATGAAGCAACACAATACAAGCCGAAACAAGTAAAGGCAAAACCAAAGCAAAGTGAAGAAAAGCAAAATGAAATTATGTGGGCGCAAAGAACGATATCCGTCAATAAGGCGGATTTGTTTGTGACATTTAACTGAAAATGAAAATGCGCAGCATCAAAAAGAAAGTTGATTTCCCTAATCAGTGCTAATGCGGAGTGGCCCAAGCGCCTTCTTCAGGATGGTCACGTGACATTCAAAGCTAGCCCGCAAACACCCTTATGTCTCTATGTGGAGAATGTTTAGTTCTTAGGAGAAACCGTATGCTGTGGCCGAATCGATAGAGCACAGGATTCACATGCGGAAGGTTGGGAATTTTAAATCCAGCCAAGCCAAATGAATGACTTACAAAATCTATCCCTGTTGAGTTTAGGACCCGGCCAAGTCAATGATCAACTTACAAAATTGATACTTGTCACTAGCTAGCCTGGCATTCGGCATTAATAGGATAGGGTAAGGACTGGTTAGCTCAGTGTCAGGATAATGTGATTGAGTGGGAAATTTGGTCATGGTGTTGGAAGCCTGGTATCTCACTGGGGAAGCACTATAGAGTCGCTATGAATGTGCACTGTCACAAGTCTGTAGGTACCATCCCTGATGGACTACACCTTGGATGTTGTCAGGACATAAAACACCAACAAACAAATCATTTAGGATAACTTTTATTTTTAAACAAATAATATAAGCTCCATTGTATTTTTAATGCTTGAAGAAATATTTTCAGCGGCCCATGTGATGCATAACATATTATACAAGTACAAAGATACGCGAATTATTATCGTAAAGCTTCCAACACCTCATTAGCATAAATGTAAATTGCTAATTTCCCAACGGGATCCTCGCGCTCTGATTGGTCCATCTCTTGTAGCGTCTCCATGGATACAAAGGGTTAAAGGTGATGAACAGGAGGGAGACGCATTCACCTCGATTACTGATAAGTAGTCCCCCCCCCGCCCCGGCGGTAATTCGGTCAGGGTTCTGTGTCCAGCCTGGGGAGAGGGAAGTAGCTCAGGCGGTAGAGTCTCCACCTGTGAAGGTGTGGGTCATTCGATCAATCCTGCTCAGTGGACACATTTGCAGTTTGGGCTATTTTCCGTTCCAACCAGTGGTCCACGACTGGTTAATTCGAAGGTTGTGGTATGTGCTGTCCTGTCTGTGGGAAAGTGCATATAAAAGATCCCTTGTTGCTTATCGGAAAGTGTAGCATATGTGGCGGCAGCAGGTTTCCTCCAAAGAAATATGTCAGAATGGCCTATTATTTGACTTCTAATAGCCGATGATAAAAATCAATGTGCTTTAGAAGCGTTGTTAAATAAAACTGCCACATAGGCTACTCTCATTGTTGTTACATTGCCACCCACCTCTGCCAATTTAGATTTGCACCGCTGCATATAACTTACAACATCATCAAAGGCCAGTCGCTCTGATACCATGTCTATGTGGTGTGGGAGCTTCAAAATCCTTTGGGTCGGTAAAAGTGTAGGCTTGGGCTTTCTATTGACAAACTGTCTAATAAGCTATAGATGGCAATGTGAAGCTATAATGTTGTTAATTACCTATAGATGGCAATGTGAAGTTATAATGGTGATAATTACAATAATGAACTTAATATATTTAACTTTTAAAAAAAGGACAGAACATCCTCAAAACCATCGGACTATGCACCTTTAACTGTCGACAGTAAACGGGGCAAACTTGCTGAGCTAAAATGACCCAAGCGAATCTGAGGCGAACCTGACTTATTGCTCAGATTATTGGGGTCGATAATTAGAATTGGAATATGCATGATATGCAGGCACCGGCGAAATATTCAGCCACCTGATTGGTCAGTGTTTTACTAACACCAGAGGGCTTCGAATGTGACAAGCTGATTTGGCTTCGATTGTGTATTCGTGTATTAGGGTTTTACATTCTAGCAATATCTAAGGTCATATCAGGACGGGAGGGCATCCATATGTGGTAATGCTAACTCAGGTTGACTTTATAGCGCTGTCATACTTGGATATCATGTCGGCAACACCAGTATGCAATATCCCAATCGGTCGCATTATCTGAGCAAAGCCAGTTGGCCCTTAGCCTATCCTAGTAACAGTCCATATCCTATCCTGGTAACAGTACATGTCCTATCCTAGTAACATTCCATATCCTATCCTAGTAACATTCCATAATCTATCATAATAACAGTCCATGACATAATCTAGTAACAGTCCATGTCCTATCCTAGTCACACCACATGTCCTATCCTAGTAACATTCCATATTCTATCCTAATAACATTTTATGTCATAGTCTAATAACAGTACATGTCCTATCCTAGTAACACTCCATATTCTATCCTAATAACAGTGCATGTCATAGTCTAGTAACAGTCCTGGCCCGATATTAGTAACGACTATTGCCTATCAGACCCTAGCAACATCTAAGGACATATCAGGATGGATACAGACTTGCGACAGTGCGCGCTCATTGCGACTTTATTGAATGTATAGTTATACTGAGCAGGTGCAGTGACCAAATCGACAGCGCGCAGGCCTCCTGCGCGGGAGATCGCGAGTTTGGTTCCCGGTCGAGTCGAACCAATGAATTTTCTAAGTCATTCCTTTGACTCGTCCGATTTTTTTTAAAAGCCCGATCTTCCACACGGGAAGACAACCAGCCAGCACTCTCCGAAACGATTCACCCGACGGGATGGCCGAATGAGTTAGAGCGTCCGTCTCCCATGTTGGTAGACCGTGGGATCGAACCCTGGTCGAGTCAAACCTATGACTTAAAAATTGATACTTGTCGGTTCCTAGCCAAACGCTCGGCATTATTAGGACAGGGCAAGGACTGGTTGGCTCAGTGTCAGGATAATGTGTTTGAGTGGGATATCAGGTCATTGTGCTGGTGACCTGGTGTCTCAGTGGGGCAGCACTATAAAGTTGTCATGAGTGCGCACTGTCACAAGTCTGTACCCATCCTGATATGACCTTAGATGTTGCTAGGACATAAAACAACAAACAAACTGAAACAATTCGGCCACCGCGTCCGGTGAGTTGGACGCGTTAGGACAATAATCTAGGTGGATGTTTGGGTTTCGAAGATGTTGCTATTTCATTGGATTACTCAGCACTGGGACGCCTCGTTTCCGTACTTCCGGTCACATGACGAGTAGCGTGACATGTGTACATTGACCTGGCGTTGGGAGGGATTACTGTGTGTTTAATGACATGTACACGAGCCCGATCTGAATCCTCCCGGGTTAACTACCTGCACCTTACAGGCTTCCTTGGGGTAGATGCCCCTTTTTCTGTTGCTGTTGCGAAAATTGTTTATTGAGCGAAATAAATGTTAGTATCAGGGGCAATGTATTGGTCATCCTGCCTAATAAACAACTTTACCAACAACAAATAAAGAAATCATGTATATGCTATTATATTTAATTGGTGTAATATTAGTAACAGCTACAACTGGCCAGCTTATATGCTATGGACAATATAAATACAGCCTCAATAAAAAATATTTAAAAAATTTAAAAATAGCATACAACATTAATATATGTAGTAGGGGGTGATGGCAATGGGAAATATTACGCCTAGAGCGGGACTGGAACCCACATCTCTTTGCATTCCGGACCAATGTGCTAACCATTACACCACCTAGGGTCCCTGATGTCACCACATTACCCCCATCTATTATATTATTCCGGGAGATATATGAATAACTGTGCTTTTTACGATACAAGCATGAGATTTGCCACACTGTTAGAACATGCGCTTAAGGAACAATTTTTAGCTATAGGGCCATCGTAGATTTGTCACATGGCTATAATGGTGGCCATTTTACAAAATGGCCACCATTGGTTGTTATTTGCGTAGAATCTTGATTCTGGTAGCTAATTCTACATGTTCAAGGATGAGGAATGCAGCAGTACTATTTACAACAAGCTAGCACTTACTTAACAACATATGTCTAGCACTCGGGGAACTAAATAATAGTAAATCCATCAACATCTGAATGCTAAATATATGTAGATATCCCTATAGCTAAAGTAACAATCTTCCTTAGAGGATGCCCTAATATTGTGCCAAAATTCATGATTGTAACATGAAAGGCACAATTCCCTCAAATAGTGCGTGTATCTCCCGGACTACCTGTTTATGCGGCTCCTTGCACCATCTAGGCTCCCTGATGTCACCACACTACCCACACCCACCTGTCTATGTGGCTCCTTGCCTGAGAGGTCAGTGCAGACCACTACGCTAACCATTACACCACCTAGGCTCCCTGATTTCACCACCCTACCCACACCCACCTGTCTATGCGGCTCCTTGCCTGAGAGGTCAGTGCAGACTACTACACTAACCATTACACCACCTAGGCTCCCTGATGTCACCACACTACCCACGCCTACCTGTCTATGCGGCTCCTTGCCTGAGAGGTCAGTGCAGACTACTACACTAACCATTACACCACCTAGGCTCCCTGATGTCACCACCCAATCCGCACCTACCTGTCTATGTGGCTCCTTGCCTGAGAGCTCAGTGCAGACCACTACACTAACCATTACATCAATAGGGTTCCTGATGTCACCACCCTACCCACACCTACCTGTCTATGTGGCTCCTTGCCTGAGAGGTCAGTGCAGACCACTACACTAACCATTACACCACCTAGGCTCCCTGATGTCACCACCCTACCCACGCCTACACTTGTCTATGCGGCTCCTTGCCTGAGAGGTCAGTGCAGACTACTACACTAACCATTACACCACCTAGGCTCCCTGATGTCACCACACTACCCACGCCTACCTGTCTATGAGGCTCCTTGCCTGAGAGGTCAGTGCAGACCACTACACTAACCATTACATCAATAGGGTTCCTGATGTCACCACCCTACCCACGCCTACCTGTCTATGTGGCTCCTTGCCTGAGAGGTCAGTGCAGACCACTACACTAACCATTACATCAATAGGGTTCCTGATGTCACCACCCTACCCACGCCTACCTGTTTATGTGGCTCCTTGCCTGAGAGGTCAGTGCAGACCACTATACTAACCATTACATCAATAGGGTTCCTGATGTCACCACCCTACCCACGCCTACCTGTTTATGTGGCTCCTTGCCTGAGAGGTCAGTGCAGACTACTATACTAACCATTACATCACCTAGCTAATGTAAGGTATCTTGTAATGATCTATTAGTAATACCTTTATTTCAGGAAAAGACAGAAACTCAAAGCCATCTAAATATGTGGCTTTAATAATTGGTACAAACCATGATATACCAGAGATGATAAACTGCGGTCGATAAATTTTCACACACCTTTCTACACCACCAGGAGGGATGGCCGAATGAGTTGAGCGTCCATCTCCTATTTTGCTTTGAACCCTGGTTGAATCAAACAGATGACTTAAAAATTGATACTTGTCACTTCCTGGCCTGGCACTCAGCATTATTAGGAGATGGCAAGGACTGGTTAGCTCATTGTCAGAATAATGTGACTGAGTGGGATATGGGGGCATGGTGCCTGTGCCCTGGTCTCCCAGTGGGGCAGCCCTATAGTGTGCACTGTCACAAGTCGGTACCTGTTCTGATATCACCATAGATGTTCTCAGGATGTAAAACTCCAACAACAACATCCTTCTGCGCCAGTCTCAAACCACTCTCAAGTCACTCAGTTAGCCAATCACTGGCTCAGTGCCAGACGCATGACCGCCATTGCTCCCCAGGTACTTACTTAGCACTAATGAGCTGTACTTAGCACTAATGTGCTTGCTTAGTACTAATGTTACATTGAAATATTACATTTCAAACAGGTAAAATAGAGTTTGTTTGTTTGTTGTTGTTTTACGTCCTAGCAACATCTAAGGGCATATCAGGACGAAATAGAGCACAGAAATGTATGTCAAAAGAGCGTACACCTGCAGTAAAATCACCAGTGGTATATAGCCGTGTTTACACGGGCGAGTTAAAATGCTTCATATGAAACCACTTGTCTAGATCGATTTACATTTGCCGTGGAAACGCGACGCTGTGGCATTTTAGGGCTGAATCGATTCATATTATTCACTTTATATAAACCACCTCGTGAGGTGGTTTATATGAAGCAAACTAGCTTAAGCACGCCACACGCATGTGCAGTCAAGACCTCGGTTTGTTTATTTTCCGGTTGATCAAAAGCGCATATTATATAATTTGGTCTATGAAACCGCTAGCTGTGCACATATATTCTTTTCATCATTTATTTTGAGGGTTTCACTGCCCAGCAGAAGCTTTGACCGTTCCAAACCAATATGATTCAGTCCATACATATCTAGGTCAAACCCACACTCTCTCGTGGC
Organism: Branchipolynoe longqiensis; assembly: GCA_030323885.1. Lineage (NCBI taxonomy): Eukaryota > Metazoa > Annelida > Polychaeta > Phyllodocida > Polynoidae > Branchipolynoe > Branchipolynoe longqiensis. The sequence continues at coordinate 45,808,931 of CM059203.1, read as the reverse complement.
GACGTCGACGAACCGAAACTGGTCTGGACTTGCTCATGCACAGATATCGATTTCTGCCTTAAACCGCTCCGTGTGTAAACGCGCCTCTAATTCGCTTCATATAAATCGCTTTGTGTAATTCGCTTCACAATTGCCCGTGTAAACACGGCTTATGAGAACTAAAACCAACAGTAAAAAAGACTTCTCTGAGTTAAAAATGGAAAAGTATTTGTTTGGGGGTAAACACCAGTATCCCCCACCCTCTCCCTCCCTCTCCCTCTCCCTTTCCCCCTCCATCTCCTCTCTCTCCCCTCCTCTCCCTCCCTCTCCCCATCATCTCCTCCCTCTCCCTCTCCACCTCCTCCCCCTCCCTCTCATCCCCCAGCCTCCCCCTCCCTCTCCCCCTTAATAATCAGTTACAGATCCAAACCAGTGGTGGATAAAACAACTGCAGGGTCCGATGAAAACATCAAATTTTCAGAACCAAAACAATTTTTTAGATTTTAGTATACATATCGAACTCAGAGATACGGGTACACTTATTAAACATTGGTTGCCACATAGAAGGTGTGAGGCCATCCAATAGAATCTGTTACAGCAGAAGTCTATGGTGTCAGAGTTTTGGAATGCTTGCCAATATTAGTTTTGCTTGTTGTTGCCGATTTATGCTGCCTATTATGGATAAGCCTGAATAGGCTTGTTTTCACCATTAGACAGTTTGTCGATAGAAAGCCCGAGCCTACACTTTTACCGACCCAAGGGATTTTTAACCTCCCACACCACATAGACATGGTATGAGAGCAGCTGGCCTTTGATGACGCTGTAAGTTATACACACCGGTGGAAATCCAAATTGGAAGAGGTGGGGGGCATAGGGAATCAAACCACCGACCTTCAGATTAGGAATCCGACCTAGAAAAAAGTCAGACCCTCTAACCACTCCGCCACGGAGAACACCAAATATCCCAATGTAACTTTAATAAAGCCTCATGTCCCACAAACTCATAGTAGCGCTGACAATAAAGCTTCAATAACAGCTATTCCATATTAATATTGTGATGGAGCTTTCTACAAAAAAAAGGATACATGATTGATTGATTGATTGGTGGTTGCTTTAAGCCGTATCGGCAGCATAGGCCATAATCACGGCGAGAAATGTTTGTTTTTGTTCAAACCATTGCTTTTACATGTAAAAGCACACAATCAATTTTGTGTCAATGGACACTCATGAATTTTGTAAACTCACAATCATATAGTTTCTGGTCAAGCTAAATACAATTCTAAATGATAGTATTATTCACTGATGAAATTTGTTTAAAAACCTACATGAGGTGGTACAAACCAGCTGCCCTCGAAAAGGGTAAAATGTTTTCTTGTTTTACTTTAGTAAAAAGGTCATGCATGTTGTTTGCAGTGTAAAATTGTTGGTGCAGGGCCATGAAATCCACCCAGTTTAATAAAGTGTGTTTTAGTGTCAGTGGGGACTGACATCCAATACATTCAGGGGGAGGGTCCCCCTTGAGCATAACAATGTGTGTTAGCCACGAGTGGCCAATATGGCATCTTGTTAAAACAAGCTGGTCGTGTCGCCCTTCCAGGTGACTCTGCGGCAGTCCGTTCACGGAGGGGGTAATTCTATGGAGTTTGTTGTTTGGGTGTTCATCCCATTCAATCTGCCATAGGTTCCATATGTATTTTTGAATGGTACGTTTCAGATCAGAATGGAGAATATGACAGTGTTCCAAAGGAGCAGTCAGGACTCGAGTGGCCGCTTGATCTGCACTCTCATTTCCTGGGATACCCACATGACTAGGCACCCAACATAGGTGAATGTCAAATTTTGCTATTGAAAGAGAGTTTAGTTTAATGAGTACTTTAAATAGTATTGGGTGGTCCAGTTTCCTATTGTTTAAAGCCTGAAGGCAGGAAAAAGAGTCAGTGAAAATGATGAATTTATGACTGGCTTAGGTTTCGATGCACTCTAACGCGAGCAGGAGTGCTCATGCCTCAGCAGTAAAGATGGAACTCTGATCTGGACTATGGATTGTTGCCACAGAGACTCTGTTGTCTATCTTTGACCATCCGTGTAAACGGTTAGTTGGGAGCTAAAAGCACTTTGCACATCAATAAAGCTTTCATGACATGAAAATGGGTGCGTTTGAGATTTCTTCGACATGGCCAGCTGGAGGATGAAGTTTGGTTTCCTCAGCTGCCAGGGAGGAACATCTGAATATTGTGAGGGCACTATATTATGTAGATTTGCTCCCAGAGCCTCCAAATGAGGTTTTATACATGATGTATGGAGAGAACCGAAGCACCCAGATCGCTACCCGGCCTGAGGATGACCATATATGGTTGGTTGTTTTACGTCCTGGGAACATCTAGGTGTAAAGTCCTCAGCTGGCATCTGTCGTTTGTGTAGGCAGGCTATAATGAAATCAATACAGGCAGGAAGAGAAAGGAAGAGCATAAAGAATGAAAGTAGAGAGAGACAATGACCTCAGGTTTATTATTATATATATGGTACATGGATCTGGTATGGCATACCACCTGACCGTGTTCTCCAATAGGAATCAAGCATTTACAGTTCCAGCAATGATTAGTAAGCATTCCTGGGTCACCATGGCTACCGTGATCTGCCCACCACGACCATGTGGTGTGGCTGCTTGGCCACCACCTGCCTGAGCTGTGTGTGTGGTGATCCGTGACTAACAGTGGGGGGGGGGGGAGGGGGTAGTGAGTAGAGCTCCTGAGGCCTCTTACATACTATCACTAGTGCCTCCTTCACACTATCTACCTAATACACAATGACTATATAAAAGGATCACCAGCAACTACATAAATACATTCATGCACCTGGCCCTATATACCATTTACCTTAATATACCATTTGCATTCCATTATAGACCATTTGCATTCCTCACCAATGCGTTTTATCAGAATATTTTACATAGGGTCATATCAGGACGGGCACCGACTTGTGACAGTGCACACTCATGGCGATTTTATAGTGCTGCCCCACTGGGAAACCAGGCTGCCAGCACCATGACCTGATATCATACTCAGTCACATTATCCTGACACTGAGCCAACCAGTCCTTGCCCTATCCTAATAATAATGCCAAATGAGTGCCTGGCTAGGAAGCCACAAGTATCAATTTTTAAGTCATTGCTTTGACTCGACATGGGTTCGAACCGATGGCTTCAAATCTCACGATCTCCCGAAATGGGAGAGGGACGCTCAACTCATTCGGCCATCCTGTTTGGTTGATGACCTTAGATGTTGCTAGGACATGAAATGAAGACAAACAAAGCACACTGATGAACCCAACTTACTCGGATCGATTCGCCTGCCTGCCCTCAGTGTGTCCACATTGGGTGCTGATGATGTCACAGAACTGATCTCACCTAGAAAATGTAACCAGACCCGGATTAGTCGCAGTCGGTGGTCGGTAGTCGGCAGTCGGCCGTCGTTAGTCGGCCGTCGGAAGTCAGCTATCAGTAGTCGGCCGTCGGTAGTCGGCAGTCGGCAATCGGAAGTCGGTAGTGGGAAGTCGGCCATCGGTAGTTGGCCATCCGCAGTCGGCCGTCGGTAGTTGAATGTCGGTCGTCGGTAGTCGGTCGTCGGCATGAAGAACTGCTGCTGGTGACAGGATGAGCCGACACGCGATAATCAGAACATGGCTCTGGAGGCAGTC
>CM059203.1:45700986-45804758 GCA_030323885.1 Branchipolynoe longqiensis | reverse complement strand
TCACCATGGCAACTGTGATCTACCGACCACCACCATGCCTTGTGTCTGCTTTGGCCTCACCTGCCCTGGGGCCGTATGCACCAATCGGGGATAGGCTTAGCCGGAGTTAAGGCTCTAGCCGCGGATAGCTACCCCAGGGTAGCGGCGGGTTGGCGAAATGTGTGAATCGGTATGCACCAATGTTTTAGCCGCTGCGGATAGCTAACCGTGAGTTTATTTATAGATTTGGGAATTCCCTCTGCGTTTGTACCCATATATTAGGCTCAAATATATTAAATGCTATCATATTTAACAGAATTAGATACGCAATAAGTGAGATTTGAAGAAATTAACCCTAAATTCGAAGCAATATTAACGCTGCCGCCGTAACGGCGGCGATATTACTAGTTATATTTTCGAATCGACGAACGTAATGTAAGCAAATCGCCGCATCGACGTCGCGTTCCATACTGGCGGCGCCGGCAGTTTGTTTACTGTACGATCGTCGATTAGAAAATATAACTATTAATATCGCCGCCGTTACGGCGGCAGCGTTAATATTGCTTTGAATTTAGGGTTAAATTGATAAAATTTCACTTATTGCGTATGTAATTCTGTTAAATATGATCGCATTCAATAGATTGAGAGCCTCACACGCACACTAACCGCCCCGGCTAGGCGTAAAACCTGATTTGAAACAGGGGTAGCTTAGCCGAGGCTACGGTCGGCGGTTAGCCCTAACTCCGATTGGTGCATACCAAATTTTCACTTTTAGCCCTGCGGGGATACCTTAGCCGCGGTTAAGGCCCTAACTCCGTTTGGTGCATACGGCCCCTGTTGTGTCTGGGTGTGTGGTGATATGTGACTAACAGTTGGAGGGGGAGGGGGTTGTGAGTAGAGCTCTTTAGCTCCTTCCACACTAACAGAAGGAGCCCAAGACTATCTATAGAATACACAATGACTATGAACTACAAGTAAAGAGTCATCAACAACTACATAAATACATTCATGCACCTGGTCCTATACATCATTTACCTTTATAGACCATTTATACTCCCTTATAGACCATTTCACATTCCCTACCAATATGTTTTACCAGAATATTTTACAAGGTGATACAGTATAAGTTATAACCCCGTTAAACCAAACTTGAAGGGACCATAGAAATTTGTTTGGATTAACCGATCATTGGTTTAACCGAGCTTTGGCTTTGGCTTTGACTTTTAGTAAGAGTGTATTTGAACATGTAATATACAATGCATGTGGACACTTTGATTATTGTTTTTTAAGTACATACAGTATAACCCCATTAAACCAAGCTCGGTTAAACCAAACAATCGAGTAATCCAAACATATTTCTAGGGTTCCTTCAAAATACTTCCATTTATCATATAACAAATTTGGTGGGGTCTCAGATGACCTTATAACCACTTGAAAGTTTGGTTTAACCATACCGGAAGTGGATTAATTGATAGTTTGGATTAACCGACTTTGGTTTAACCAACTTTTTTATATGATAAATGGTATTTTTTTGCCGGGTCGCCAAAAAAAGTTTGGATTAACCAATCGTTTGGTTTAACCGAGCTTGGTTTAACAGGGTTGTACTGTATCAGGATGGGTACCGACCTGTGGCAGCGCGCACTTATGAGGATTGCATAGTGCTGCCCACTGGGAGACCAGACCGCCGGCACTATGACAGTCAAACCAGGTCTTTCTTCACCACAGAACAATCTGGTGAATGGTTTGTGTAACCAGATCTTTCTCAAATCCTCTCTGATATGTTGCTTAAGCCCCAGTCACACCTACCCGGACAAGCCCCGGATTTGAGCCGGACAACACCCGGACCAATCGCCCAGACCGCCCTGGATAAAATCGCTGTTTTCGTTGTTTTTTGCCTCGCAGTCACACCTTCCCGGACGAGCCCCTGGACGAGGGTCGGACCAGAGGCCGGATCGCCCCAGACCACCTGGGCCCATATGTATGAGCCAATTTTTAACCGGACCGGGGTTAAAGGAGGGTGCCGGGTTAGCTAACCACAGAGTTCCAAATGTGTCATGGGGGATGTATGTGACCAAAACGCGCCCGAGTTAGCTAACGTTTCAGTTATTTATAGATTTGGGAAATCCCTCTGTGTTTGTAGCCATATATTAGGCTCAAATATATTAAATGCTATCATATTTAACAGAATTACATACGAAATAAGTGAAATTTTATCAATTTAACCCTAAATTCGAAGCGTTATTAAGGCTACCGTCGCATTGGCGGCTATATTAATATTAATATTTTCGAATCGATGAATGTAAAGTAAACAAATCGCCGCCGCATCGACGTCGCTTTCCATACTGGCGGCGGCAGCGGTTTGTTTACTTTACGTTCATCGATTCGAAAATATAAATATTAATATCGCGGCAAATGCGGCAGTAGCCTTAATAACGGTTCGAATTTATGGTTAAATTGATAAAATTTCACTTATTGCGTATGTAATTCTGTTAAATATGATCGCATTCAATAGATTTCGCCATAATCGGTGCCTAACCCCACCTTTGACCCTCCTTTCGCATGGGGTTTGTGCAGGCAATTTTACGCTCGCCGAGTTAGTTTAACCCCGACACATACATACGCAGTTTTCGCCGCTAACCCGGGAAATCCGCACAACGCAGGGTTACAACCGCTAACCTGGGCTCATACATATGGGCTCATACAGTCTGTGGCGATCCGTGGCTGAGGCATGGTGATCCGGGGCGTCCGGGTCTTATCAGGGCAGTCCAGGAGTGGTCCGTGGCTACGCCTGGAAAGTCCGGGGTTGGTCCGGGTTAAACCGTGGCTGAAACGTGGCTCATCCAGGGCGAAACAGCCCCGGACCGCACCCGGACAGCCCGGACCGGCCACGGTTCACCCCCAGTCCACCCAGGACTACCCGAACCACTCCCGGATCAAGCCGGATCGAGCTCGGATCGCAATATGCCCCCGACTGCCCCGGATGTTTTAAACATTTTAAAACATCACGCCGGACCACCACGGACGAGCCACGGATCACCCCGGATCGCCACGGGCCACCCCGGATGATGGTCCGGGGCTGGTCCGGCCTCTGATCCGGGTAGGTGTGACTAGGGCTTTACTTACTTTACCAATCACAATGTTGGATAAGTTCGACTTCACCTCCACCCAGAGACAGACATATTTCCCTGCTGTTTAGCCCTCAAATCCCAAGGGCCCTGCTCGATATTATGGTGCTGACCACAGTCGCCAGTTGCATGTAATACCCCTGTCACACTACGACGTTTCTCTCCAATGCGCGGCGACGTTTGTCATTTTTTGGCGAAACGTCGGGAAACGTTCGGGGGACATTATGCGAACGTCGGTACACGTCGGTACACTATCCTGGACGTCGACAGTCGCCGGAGGACGGCGGTGCGCATAGTTGGTCGCTAGAGGTTTTTAGCATGTACAAAAAAACCAACGACCCACCGCGCGCGTCAACGCGCGGGTTCCAATATTATGGCAACGTCAGAAGGACGTCGACAGCGCTGGAATAACATTATGCGAATGCTAAGCAGTCGCCGCGCGCGAGTGTCGGTCGTCTCCACACGTTGCACCAAATGGTTGCTTTGTTGTTTTACATCCTACCAACATCTAAGGTCATGAGCGCGTCGCGCCAAACCTTTTTTTTTTTTTACCTCACTCGTCGACTAACTTTGGCCGCGCGCGAATAACGCGCTGCGCTGATGCCGATCTTTTTCCCCAAACCACCGAAAAGTTGGACGTGTCTCGACGCGTAGAAGATATTTTGCGTGCTGACGGCGCGCCGGCGAGAAGCGTCGCAGTGTGACAGGGCCATTAAGGCTAAACCATTGTACCGTGAATTGTATGGCGAAATGAGTTGAGCGTCCGTCTCCCGCCGTAGTAGATTGTGGGATTCGAGCCCTAGTCGAGTCAAACCAATGACCTAAAAACTGATACTTGTCACTTCCTAGCCAGGTGCTCGGCATTATTAGGATAGGTAAAGGAATGGTTGGCTCAGTCTCACGATAATGTGACTGAGTGGGATATCAGGTCATGGTGCTGGCAGCCTGGTCTCCCTGTGGGACAGCACTATAAAGATGACATGAGGGTGTCCTGTCACAAGTTGGTACCTGTCCTGATATGACCTTAGATGGTGCCAGGACGTGAAACTCCAACAACCAAACTAACACTGCCACACACCACTGGCAACAGATGGGTTTAACATCAGTCCCAGCAGTATGTGGGTCGGTTGGGGGTTACTATGGTTACTAATTAGGTCAGGGTGATGATCAGAGGCCGTGGGGGGGGGGGGGGGGGGGGGGGGGGGGGGGGGGGGGGGCGGGGGAGGGGGGGGGGGGGCTCTGAACAAACAAACAGGAAGCGGAATTTGATCTAATCTAGAATATCTGGTAGCAAGTACATCGTCACTGCAGTCCACACTAGAAACACAGGGGTGAAACATCTGCGCGATTTCACCGATTATATACCAAGCTCGGTTAAACCAAACGATCGGTTAATCCACACTTTTTTCGGCCCGGCAAAATACTACCATTTATCATATAACAAAATTGGTAAAACCAAAGTATCGATTAATCCAAACAAAATTCTTGGGCCCCAGGGCACTTCCGGTATGGTTAAACCAAACTTTTATGTGGTTATAAGGTCATCTAAGACTTTTTTATATGATAAATGGTAGTATTTTGCAAGGCCACCAAACAAAGTTTGAATTAACCGATCGTTTGGTTTAACCAAGCTTGGTTTAACGGGTTATACTGTATATACATAAAAAAACAATAATCAAAGTGTCCATATACATTGTATATTACGTTCATAATGCACCCACGTTTTTGCCAAAGCAAAGTCAAAGTTGAAGCCAAAGCTTGGTTAAACAAATGATCGATTAATCCAAACAAATTTCTAGGGTTCCTTCAAGATTGGTGTAACGGGGTTATACTGTATGTCGTATAAGTCATTAATACAGTAAAACATCAACTCGACCAAATTTAAATGTTCCATTTAGGGAGGTGGTGGGTTTATGAAGTTTAAAAAAAAAAACTTTTCATGGTATTGTGTGGGCAATCGTTTGGAACCAAATTAAAATTATCGATATAGGGCAGTGGTCGATCCGTGGAGGTGGTCTGTTAGAAAGGTTTTACTGTACGAGTATAATATTACCGGGAGCTTCCATCTTCTCCTGAGCCTTACCTCCTGAGCCCGCAGTCATCGACTGGAGGAGCCTTGATCTAGTCATCTACAATTCAAGCCTAGTCACCCCCAGATCCATTGGGGGCGCCACCCGTCTGTGCACGCTCCACTGCCCCCCCCCCCCTCCCAACACCTACACTCACTGTACTAATTAAAAAATATATTTTAGGCAAGAGGCATTAGTTCCTCTAGCCTAAGATTAGACCTCTTACCCAGTATCATGTCTTGGATCTTCCTTATTATGTAGGACAACAATTTCATATATATATACATAATAGTGGGATATTGGGTTATGGTGGTAACGGCCTGGTGACGGCCTGGGCCCGTATGCATGGGCGGCTTTTGGTGTTACAGCCTGATACCGTTTAGCTATCACTGATGTCAGGAAATATGTCAAACGGTATGCATGAGCACGTAATACTTTGATTATAGCTAAACGTGAAGTTATTTATAGATTTGGGAAATCCCTAGATTCGACAATATGAATAATGCCGCCAATGCGGCGGTGGCATTAATATCGGTTCGAATTTAGGGTTAATTTGATTAAATTTCACTTATGGCATATGTAATTCTGTTAAATATGACAGCATTTAATAGATTTGGGCCTAATATATTGCCGCAGCTGCAGCGGCGGCGATCGACAGTATGGATATCGACGTCCACGCGGCGGCGGCGATTTGTTTACTTTACCTTCGTCGATTCGAAAATATTAATATCGCCACCGTTGCAGCGGCAGGGTTAATCTCACTTCGATTTTAGGGTTAATTTAATAAAATTTCACGATTTGAGTATGTAATTCTGTTAAATATGACAGCATTGAATAGATTTGGTCCTAATCGGTTCCTAACACCACCAGTAAACCTGCTATTTTTCTGGTTTAGCGTAACCTAGTTTAAGCTTGTGGTGTTAGGCCTATCACTGATTCATGCATAGCGACTTTTCGGCACTAAACCAGAAATCCTGTCTAAACGCGTTTTGGCTCGCTAACACTGCTCCATGCATATAGGCCCTGGTCTCCAAGAGGGGAAGCAGTCTAAAGTTGTCATGAGTGTGCACTGTCACAACCCACACATCCTGATATGACCTTAGATTATCTCTTCTTGAAGAGTTATACTGCCTGTCACGGATAAGTCTGAATAGACTTGTTTTCACCATTACACATTTGATCGATAGAAAGCCTGAGCCTACACTTTTACCGACCCAAGGGATCTGTAACCTCCCAAACCACATGGTATGTGAGCAACCAGCCTTTGATGACGCTGTAAGTTATACACGGTGGTGGAAATCCAAAGTGGCAGAGGCGATGGCATGGGGAATCGAACCACCGACTTCAGATTAGGAGTCCGACCTAGAGAACCGCAAATGTTGCCAGGACGTAAAACTCCAACCAACCAACCAACCAACCAACGACGAAGCTGCCCTATGTTGCAACAGACGCCCCCTGGTGGGCTGTCTGGTGACTAGCTGTATCAATAAACAAAGGCTCCCGTGACGTCACACTACGTGGCTGCCTGTTCTCACGTAACGCACGTGACGCACTCACGTGTATTAATACCGTCAGTCCCAGGTCCTTCGCTTTATTTATCAGTCTGCATTTAATCTTCGCTTCATTTACCGGTCTGCATTTAGCCTTCGCTGTATACTTGTATCAGTCCGCATTTAGCCTTCACTGTATAGTTCTATCAGTCCGCATTTAGCCTTCGTTGTATACTTGTATCAGTCCGCATTTAGCCTTCGCTTTATACTTGTATCAGTCCGCATTTAGCCTTCACTGTATACTTGTATCAGTCCGCATTTAGCCTTCACTGTATACTTGTATCAGTCCGCATTTAGCCTTCGCTGTATACTTGTATCAGTCCGCATTTAGCCTTCGCTTTATACTTGTATCAGTCCGCATTTAGCCTTCGTTGTATACTTGTATCAGTCTGCATTTAGCCTTCGCTTTATACTTGTATCAGTCCGCATTTAGCCTTCGCTGTATACTTGTATCGGTCTGCATTTAGCCTTCGTTGTATACTTGTATCAGTCTGCATTTAGCCTTCGCTGTATACTTGTATCAGTCCGCATTTAGCCTTCGCTCTGTACTTGTATCAGTCCGCATTTAGCCTTCGCTGTATACTTGTATCAGTCTGCATTTAGCCTTCGCTTTATATATCAGTCTGTGTGTAATATTTGCTTCATTTATCATTCTGCATTTAGTCCTATCATGCTACTTCCGTTACAGACGTCCTATCATGTTACTTCCGGTACAGACGCCCTATCATGTTACTTCCTGTACAGACGTCTATCAATTATCATGTTACTTCCGGTACACACGTCCTATCATGCTACTTCCGGTACATACGTCCTATCCTGTTACTTCCGGTACAGACATCCTATCATGTTACTTCCGGTACATAGGTCCTATCATGCTACTTCCGTTAGAGACGTCATATGATGTTACTTCCGGTACAGACGTCTATCAATTATGATGTCAATTCCGGTACACACGTCCTATCATGCTACTTCCGGTACACAAGTCCTATCATGCTACTTCCGTTACATACGTCATATGACATTACTTCCGGTACATATGTCTATCAATTATCATGTTACTTCCGGTACACATGTCCTATCATGCTACTTCCAGTACATAGGTCCTATCATGCTACCTCCGTTACGGACGTCATATGATGTTACTTCCAGTACAGATGTCTGTCAATTATCATGTTACTTCCGGTACACACGCCCTATCATGCTACTTCCGGTACATAGGTCCTATCATGCTACTTCCATTACAGACGTCATAAGATGTTACTTCCGGTACAGATGTCATATCATGTTACTTCTGGTACAGACTTCCTATCATGCTACTTCCAGTATATAGTCCTATCATGCTACTTCCGGTACAGACATCCTATCATGCTACTTCTGGTACAGACTTCCTATCATGTTACTTCCAGTATATAGTCCCATCATGCTACTTCCGGTACAGACGGTATATCATACATCTTCCTGTACAGACGTCCTGTCATGTTACTTCCAGTTCAAACAGTATCATATTATGAGTGCACAGAGGGGGTAGAGAGTATGGTGGTGGAAGGATCCTGGGAACGGAAGGATTGGAAGAAGAGTAGGGAAGGAGGGGGGCGGGGTTCGGGGGGGGGGGGGGGAGAGGCATAGGGGAATGGTGATGGCATATATAATATATTAGGGTAAGTACTATTGACAAGTGAAAATTCAGATGGACAAGTAAAAATTACACCAAATTTGTCTGACGGACAAGTGAAAAATGTGGCTTATTTCTATCACTGATGTAGCGTTCGCTCTGATTATTAATACTGCCAAATAACTAGAGTGAGTGCTGTAATTACAAGCAAGTTGGTGTAAGTACAAGCAAGTTGGTGTAATTACAAGCAAGTTGGTGTCATTACAAGCAGATTGGTGTCATTACAATCAAGTTAGTGTAATTGCAAGCATATTGGTGTAATTACAAGCATGTTGGTGTTACTTACAAGCATGTTGGTGTAATTACAAGCATGTTGGTGTTATTACAAGCATGGTGGTGTTATTACAAGCATGTGGGTGTAATTACAAGCATGTTGGTGTTATTACAAAGCATGGTGGTGTTATTACAAGCATGTTGGTGTAATTACAAGCATGTTGTTGTGATCACAAGCATGTTGGTGTTATTACAATCATGTGTGTGTACTTACAAGCATGTTGGTGTTATTACAAGCATGTTGGTGTTATTACAAGCATCTTGGTGCTATTACAAGCATGTTGGTGTAATTACAAACATATTGGTGTAATTACAAGCATGTTGATGTAATTACAAGCATGTTGGTGTAATTACAAGCATATTGGTGTAATTACAATCATGTTGGTGTTATTACAATCATGTTGGTGTTATTACAAGGATGTTTGTGTAATTACACGCATGTTGGTGTAATTACAATCATGTTGGTGTAATTACAAGCATGTTGATATAATTACAAACATGGTGGTATAATTACAAGCATGTTGGTGTTATTACAAGCATGTTGGTGTTATTACAAGCAATGTTGTGCAGGGCAGGGACACGTGCCTCATCAATATGGCCTCTCTGTATTGGACCTAATTAATTATCATATACCTAGCTATTCATCAAGCTGTTGTGCAATGAAGGTCCCACGGGCATGCAAAACTATGCGCTGTCTCACAGAATGCGATAACTTTGTGGGTGGTGGGACCATGCCCCGCACCGATAGACTTGCACCTACGTAAAGCTAAGATTCCATATATGCAAATCCGTATGCGGCATGCAAATGCATACGTGACATGTGGCATGCCATTTTCGGTCTTTCTGGCTCCAAATATGTGAAGGATAGTAAAAGTTCCTGTTTGCTCTACGGCAAATGGAGCAGCGTTCACATTTGCATTCAAACCAATCAATTCATGGAGCAATCCACTTGCCGCATTCGCATTCGCATTCACAATCGCATTTGCATTCACATCCGCATTCGCATTCACATTCACATTCACATCTGGACAGATGGAAGCTCCACTGTGCATTTACATGCTATTCCATTTTTTTGCAGTCGCATACTGCGAACCAATCTTAAACCAAATATTCCACCATATTTGTGATATTAGATGGTTAAAATTGGATGTGACCTCAAACACAATGCTTCGACAATGTAAGGCAGCTCTCTGGCATAAGAAGGATGCCCGTACTAATTCAACAGGTTGGGGATCACTAACGCAGGTGATGAACAGTCATGAATATTCCCGATAGGACGAACACGTGCTAACCGACCAATAACCGCCATAGTAGTTTAATCGCTAGAATCTACTCTACTTCAGGCTGCGTCACATGTGTATTGTGAAGGGTTAGCATGCTAACCATTACACTACCTAAGCTCCCGGATACAATCACCCTACCCACGCCTACCTGTCTATGTGGCTCCTTGCCTGAGAGGTCAGCGCAGACTACTACATACTTAGTAGTACTACATTATCAAATATGTTAAAAGGATAACCATTATGCAGCACTCAAACCTCCTTGAGTGACATTTGTTTAAATCTAGTCATATTTTTTACCAGACGGAATGGCCAAATGAATTGAGACTCCGTCTCCAGTTTTGGGTAATCGTTCGAACCCAGGTCAGTCAAACCAATGACTTAAAAATTTATACTTGTCGCTTCCTAGCCAGATGCTCAGCATTACTAGAATAGGGCAAGGACTGGTTAGCTCAGTGTCAGGATAATGTGACTGAGTGGGATATCAATTCATCATGCAAGCGGCCTGGTCTCCCAGTTGGGCAGCACTATATAGTTGCCAGGAGTGCGCACTGTCGTAAGTCGGTATCCATCGTGATATGACCTTAGATGTTGCCAGGATGTAAACCTCCAACAACCAACTAAGTAATATTTATCTTTGAAGTAAAATGTGGCCTAGCCATGCTTCAAGATTTACTAGTAAGCCTAGACCCGTCAACATTTACAGTCTCACCACCGATCTGACCACTACCCATTGGAAGCCAACTCCCGACCACATGTGACTGCTCTAAGCGGTGCCCATACAGTGCTGCAGATTTGCAGCCTCCAGCGCACCAATGCGACTGAAAACTCCCAAAAACAAAACAGTAATAAATTAGCGGGAACAAACAAAGATTATTTTACCCAACCAGGCATGCGCAAAGGCAACAGTGGGTGGACGCGCCTTTTGTTGTCCCCCCCACCCCCCCCCCCCAAAAACCCCAACCCCAAACCCCCCCCTTTCTTTTTTTTCTTGTTAACTGTAGAGTGGAGGTTCTCGGGGAGGGAGGGGGTGGGGCACTCCCCAATTTTTTTTGTTCTGGGTTGCCTGGCTGGCACAGTACATACAGACGCCGTTGCCATGGTTACAGCGCGCCGCCCGCTGCTATCGGAACCGGAAGTTGATAGATGGGGGGTGGTGGGGCGGAGGGAAGGGTGTGTGTTTGTTGATCGGTGGCGTTCCTCTGTGAGGGAACTGGCTATCAATGCGCATAGTGGGGTGGGGGGGGGGGTAAGGTTGGTCGTTCGAGTTTTACATCCTGGCAACATCTAAGGTCATATCAGGACGGTTACCTATAGACTTGTTGGTATGCTTAGATGTTGGAGTTTTACATCCTGGCAACATCTAAGGTCATATCAGGACGGTTACCTATAGACTTGTTGGTAGCTTTGGCTGTTGGAGTTTTACATCCTGGCAACATCTAAGGTCATATCAGGACGGTTACCTATAGACTTGTTGGTAGCTTTGGCTGTTGGAGTTTTACATCCTGGCAACATCAAAGGTCATATCAGGACGGGTACCGACTTGTGACAGTGCACTCTCATGGTGATTTTTAATAGTGCTGCTTCACGGGGAAATCAGGCCCCTGGTATCATGACCCGATACCCCACTCACCCACTCAGTCACATTATCCTGATACTGAACTATAACTTGTCCTTGTCATATCCTATTAATGCCGCGTGCCAGGCTAGGTAGTGACAAGTATTCATTTTATAAGTCATTGGTTTGACTAGACTGGGCAACCAAAACTCTCGATCTCCCGCACGCGAGGCCCGCGCTCTGCCGATTAGGCCACCGCGCCCGGTGAGGGTGGTGGGTGGTGGGTGGTGGGTGATGAGTGGTGGGCGATGGGTGGTGAGTGGTGCGTGGTGGGTGGTGGGTGGTGGGTGGTGGGTGGTGAGTGGTGGGTGGTGGGTGGTGGTGGGGTGGGGGTTGACGCTGGAAGACAAAGGAAAACGAGGGTGGCAGATTAAGTGATTATTGAGGGTTGAGGGCGGATTGAGGAGGTAGTCAGGTAGGCTGGCCTATTTAGGGGGATTCGCGTCCTCGCAACATCTGAGGTCAGGGTCATGGTCAGGATGGGCGCCGACTTGTGTGTGACGTATGGCTCTATGTTGGGGTGTTATGTCTTAGCAACATATAGGGTCACGGCAGGATGGGCGCCGATTTGTGGGTGATGTATGGTTTGGCCGAAATGTTGAGGTCATATGTCCTAGCACCATCTGAGGTCAAATCAGGATGGGTATCGATTTGTATACCGTATGGCTGTATGTTGGTGTTATGTCCTAGCAACATCTAGGGTCATATCAGGATGGTTATTGATTTGTGTGTACATCTGGCTGTATGTTGGGGTGTTATGTCCTAGCAACATCTAGGGTCATAGCAGGATCGTTTTTGATTTGTGTGTACATTTCGATGGATGTTGGGGTGTTATGTCCTAGCAACATCTAGGACATGTATCAATTGTTTAAGTCATTGGTTTGAGTATACCGGGAACCGAACTCCCGATCTCCCGCACACGACGCCTGCGCTCTACCGATTAGGCCACCTTGCCTGGTCACTCACTGAGGGGGGCACTCATTAAAAGCTGCACTATCCGATGAAATCCAGTCATTAAAGCTGCATAGTCCGATGAAAGTCCCTAATTAAAGCTGCATAGTCCAATGAAAAGCCCTCTTTGTCAGACGGGATGGCCGAATGAGTTGAGAGTCCATCTCCCGTTTTGGTAGATCCTTGGGTTTGAACCATGGGTTCAAACCCGGCTCGAGTCAAAGCAATGACTTAAATATTGATACTTGTCGCTTCCTAACGAGACGCTCGGCATTATTAGGATAGGGAAAGGACTGGTTGGCTTGGTGTCAGGATAATGTGACTGAGTGGAATATCGGACCATGGTGCTGGCGGCCTGATCTCCCAGTGGGGCGGTACTATAACGTCACTATGAGTTTGCATTGTGACAAGTCGGTATCCGTCCTGATATGACCTTAGATGTTGCCATGATGTAAAACTCCAACAACCACTGGCTGAGTGAGCCACTCTTTCAAGGAGCACAGTCCGATGGAAGCATCACACTTTCAAAATCCCCAAAACACTCTCTTAAATTTGATCACACATATCAAACCTAGGTATTTGTGCACTTACTACTTACTGGACGCCATGGCCGAGTCAGAATCAGCTAGAGCGCAGACTTTCCGTGCAGAAGTTTGGGAGTTTTTAAACC
Source organism: Branchipolynoe longqiensis (assembly GCA_030323885.1). Lineage (NCBI taxonomy): Eukaryota > Metazoa > Annelida > Polychaeta > Phyllodocida > Polynoidae > Branchipolynoe > Branchipolynoe longqiensis. The sequence goes on along the minus strand of CM059203.1, from coordinate 45,791,571 downwards.
CCGGGTGACTCAAACTAATGATTTACTAAATTGATACTTGTCGCTACCTAGCCTGGTGCTTGGCATTAATAGGATAGAGCAAGGACTGGTTAGTTCAGTGTCAGGATAATGTGGCTGGGTGGGAAATCAGGTCATGGTGCCGCCTATGTGTTCCCCCAGTGGGGCGGCACTATTAATTGGCCATGAGTACGCACTGCCACAAGTCAGTATAACTTCACTATCATTTCGAATCAATGTAGTTGTCCCGCCCTCTGGTGTGAAATAGTGTAGTCATCACGCCCTCTGGTGTGAAATAGTGTAGTCATCACGCCCTCTAGTGGGAAATAGTGTAGTAGTCACATCCTCTTGTGGGAAATAGTGTAGTCGTCACCCCCTCTAGTGGGAAATAGTGTAGTCGTCACCCCCTCTTGTGGGAAATAGTTTAGTCGTCACCCCCTCTGGTGGGAAATAGTGTAGTTGTCATGCCCTCTTGTGCTAAATAGTGTAGTCGTCACCCCCTCTGGTGGGAAATAGTGTAGTCGTCACCCCCTCTTGTGGGAAATAGTTTAGTCGTCATGCCCTCTTGTGCTAAATAGTGTAGTTGTCATGCCCTCTGGTGGGAAATAGTGTAGTCATCATGCCCTCTTGTGCAAAATACTGTAGTCGTCACCCCCTCTGGTGGCAAGCAATGTAGTTGTCACACCCTCTTGTGGCAAACAGTGCATTCGTTACGCCCTATCATGGCAAACTGTAGTCGGAACGCCCTCTAGTGGGAAAGCATCACACCCTCTGGTGGCAAGCAATGCATTCGTCATGCCCTCTAGTGGCAAACAATGTAGTCGTCATACCCTCTGATAGCAAGTAATGTAGTTGTCACACCCTCTTGTGGTAAACCGTGTATTCGTTATGCCCTCTTGTGGAAATCAGTGTAGTCGGCATGCCCTCTAGTGGTAAACAATGTAGCCATTGTGCCCTCTAGTGGCAAACAGTGTGGTTCTCACACCCTCTATTGACAAACAGTGGCATCGGCACACCCTCTAGTGGTAAACAATGTAGTCATCGTGCCCTCTAGTGGCAAACAGTGTGGCCCTCACACCCTCTATTGACAAACAGTGTCAGCGTCACACCCTCTAGTGGTAAACAATGTAGCCATCGTGCCCTCTAGTGGCAAACAGTGTGGTCCTCACACCCTCTATTCACAAGCAGTGTCATCGTCACACCCTCTAGGGGTAAACAATGTAGCCATCATGCCCTCTAGTGGCAAACAGTGTGGTCCTCACACCCTCTATTGACAAACAGTGTCATCGTCACACCCTCTAGTGGTAAACAATGTAGCCATCATGCCCTCTAGTGGCAAACAGTGTGGTCCTCAAACCCTCTATTCACAAACAGTGTCAGCGTCACACCCTCTAGTAGCAAACAGTGTAGTTGTCATGCCCTCTAGTGCGGAAACACTGTACTCCTCATGCCCTCTAGTGGGAAAAGTGCAACTACAAGTTCCATCAATGGACATCCATTTCCAAATCAGCATGGGCGCTCAAGGAGCTCAATCTCACTAATGCTCTAACTTAAGCGAAGTTCAGACATAATTGAGAGAAGCCGCCTAAATGCTGTCTACTGACTTTGGCATTTCGCACTTGTAAGTTGTAGCGACCTGCCAGGATTTACTGGGGTCAGCGCTGGCCAGTTTGTTCATTAGCGTGCTGCATCCTAAGACATCTAAGTTGAAGTCATATAGACACGGCTGGCTATCGACTTGTGGCAAGTGTGCACTCATCTCACTGGACGCGGTGGCCTAATGGGTGAGAGCGCAGGATTCCCATGTGGAAGGTTCGGAGTTGGTAAATCGGTCGAGTCAAACCAATGACTTACAAAATTGATACTTGTCACTACCTCGTCCGGTGAGTGATATTACTAGGATAGGGTATGGACTGGTTAGCACAGTATCAGGATAATATGAATGAGTGGGATACCAGATCATGATGCTGCTGGTGACCTTATCTCTCAGTGTGGCAGCACTATAAAGTCACCATGAGTGTGCACTGACACAAGTCGTTACCCGTCCTGATATGACCTTAGATGTTGTTAAGACTTAAGGCAATAATGAATAATAGATGCTGAACATGAAGATAATGATGCTGGTGATGATATGATGAGATGATGATGATTATGAATATAATGACGGTGTCTTTTGACACACATTTGATTGTATGTTTTTGCAGTTTGTGTAAAACTAAAAGTGGTGGTTGAATGCAAAGGAGCAGAATACAACTGCAAGTCAAACCTTTCTCACTGTGAATATGGCCTTTTTTGCTGCCAAACCCGACCAATCAATCAATCAATCAATGGCGACTCAGTTGGAAAACACTAAGTTGGATCTGAACGATGTTCCATGCACTTCATTGTTCTGTTTGTTCACCGCACAAGGATGTGTTTGAAGAATGACATCTAATGATCTGCTTGAAGAATGTTTGTTTGTTTGTTGTTGTTTTACGTCCTAGCAACATTTAAGGTAATATCAGGGCGGGCACCGACTTGTGACAGTGTGCACTCTTGGCGACTTTATAGGCTAGGAAGCGACAAGTATAAATTTGTAAGTCATTGGTTTGACTCGACCAGGGTTCGAACCCACGATCCCACGGTCTAACAACACGGGAGACGGACGCTCTAACTCATTCGGCCATCCCGTCTGAAGAATGAGTGACAGTTGCTTCAGGAGCTAAATAGACAACACTCTCCAAGCTGATGACTCCCACTGGGTACACACCAAACCTCCGCTGGGTTGTTGGTTGTTGGAGTTTTATGCCTGGCAACATCTAAGGTCATATCAGGAGGGGTACCAACTTGTGACAGTGCGCACTCATGGCAATGTTATAATAGTATTGCCCCACTGGGAGATCAGGTTGCCAGCACCACAACCTGATATCCCACTCAGCCAAATTATCCTAACACTGAGCTAACCAGTCCTTGCCCTATCCTATTAATGCACAGCACCAGGCTAGGAAGTGATAAGTATCAATTTTGTAAGTCATTGGTTTGACTCGACCACGATTCAAACTCCTGATCTTCCACAGGGGGAAGCCTCTGCTCGACCAATTCGGCCAGCACGTCCAGTCCTCCGCTGGGAGAGTGCCCCCACTTCGGTTCAGTGAGTGGCCTCTGGAGGAGAGTGTATACACTTCCACCGCGCATGCGTCACTCACTCTCCAAGCACGTGCTTTGCGCGCGTTCCGGGATCGGCGCACTAATGTAACAAAATGGCGCCGAGAGTGTTTGCGTTAGTTCCGGTCACGTGACGTCTCCCAGGTCAGTTCTGGGCTAAAGCTCCCCCCCTCCCCCCGCTCCCGCTCATACGTATGAGCCCGGGTTAGCGGTCATACCCCTGTGTCATGGGGATTTCCCGGGTTAGCGGCGAAAACTGCGTATGTATGTGTCCGGGTTAAACTAACTCGGCGAGCGTAAAGTCGCCTGCACTAACCCCATGCAAAAGGAGGGTTAAAGGTGGGGTTAGGCGCTGATTATGGCCAAATCTATTTAATGCGATCATATTTAACAAAGTTACATAGTCAAATCGTGAAATTTCATTAAATGAACCCTAAAATCGAAGCGAGATTAACGCTGATGCCGTAACGGCGGCGATATTAATATTTTCGAATCGACGAATGTAAAGTAAACAAATCACCGCCGCCGCAGTGACGTCGATATCCATACCGTCCAACATCAACTAAACATGGCCGCCGCCGAATCGGCGCGAATATATTATGCCCATATCTATTCAACGCGATCATATTTAACAGAATTACATACTCAAATCATGAAATTTCATTAAATTAACCCTAAAATCGAAGCGAGATTAACGCTAATGCCGTAACGGTGGCGATATTCATATTTTCGAATCGACGAATGTAAGCAGGCACAGAGGGATTTCCCAAATCTATAAATAACTGAAATGTTAGCTAACCGGTGCGTGCTTTGGTCACATACATCCCCCGTGACACATTTGGAACACCGGGTTTAGATAACCCGGGACCCTCCTTTAACCCTGGTACGGTTAAAAATTGGCTCATATATATGGGCCCAGATGCAACAGGTAGTCGCCAAGTAAATCAATTTGCTACGTTTGCTTTGCTAAAAGAAAAGCTTGTTTTATTTAACGACGCCTCCAGAACACATTGATTTTTATCATCGGCTATAGAGGGAGTGCACGTGACGTCATTACGTAGCAATCAGCGGTCAGCAGGCTGCCATCTTGGATTACGAACACCCTCCCTAGACATGTTGTGAATGCATGAAGATGCATTAAAACAGAGTTTTCTTGTGTTCTGGGAGGTTCTGGGCACTTTACGTCCAATGTGTTTACTTACAGCACTTTAGCAACAACTTCTGAGGCCAAACTGCTCAAAACAGTGACAAATAAACCAACAAATCAGTAAATAAGCCCAGTGTAGGCAGATGCAAACCTTCTGTATGTCATCCAATATGGCCACCAAAAGTTGTCTTGTGACGTCATTACACCCCCTCTTTTGGACACAAACATATAGGCATTCTGACATATTTCTTTGGAGGAAGCCCGATGCTCTTTCTGATAAGCAGCAAAGGGTCTTTTATAATATGCACTTTACCACAGACAGGACAGCACGTATCACACCCTTTGGTGAACAAGTTGTGGATGACTGGTTGGAACGGAAAATAGCCCAAACTGCAAACTGAGCAGAATTGATCCGATGACTGACACCTTCACAGGTGGACACTGTTCCTCCTCAGCTACGCCCCGCTACCCAGTTTGCTTTCCTATGCGGACACCTTCTGACAGGTCTTTGTATTATAGCTAGGCTTCTTTTCGTTGTCGCTGGTTTGAGCGGGTGCATTGGCCGATTTTAAGCCCCACTCACACCTACCCGGATATGGGGCCGGACGAGCCCCGGACCGTCATCCTGGATGGTCTGGGGTGATCCGTGGCTGGTCCGTGGCTGGTCCATGGCAATCCGGCCTGATCCATGGCTCGTCCGGGCTCCGCCCCAAATGTTTTAAAATGTTTAATGGTCCGGGGCTAGGCCGTGGCTCATCCGGGTAGGTGTGACCACGTGGCAAAAAATGACCAAAATAGAGATTTTATGCAGGGCTGTCCGGGACTGGTCCGGGGGTGGTCCGGCTAAAAATCCGGGGCTCGTCGGGGTAGATGTGACTGGGGCTTTAGAGCGGAGGCTTCCCATGTGTGGAAGGTCTGGGAGTTCAAACAATGGCTGATATTAAAATGAACAACTTACAAAATTGATACTTGTCGCTACCCTATCATGGTGCACAGCATTGTTGGGATAGGGCAAAGGCTGGTTTGCTCAATATTGAGTTGGAAATTGGGACATGGTGCCAGCAACTGGGTCTCCCAGTGTGGCAGCATTATAAAGTTGCCACACTAGTAATGGTTTGCAAATTGTCTATTCAACAGGTATTGTATACCTTATTCTATATACCTTTTGTGTAAATAACCCTGAATTGAAAAATGGCTGGAAGACCAGTGCTTCGGCACTGACAAAAGACTTATTCAGCAGAATAAACATATTTACCAAAAAAAAAAAGAAAAAAGGAGTGTGCACTGTGATAAGTCACTACCCGTTCTGATATTATCTACGGTGTTGCTAGGTGGTAAAACAACAACAAGCAACCAAACTTTCATTGTTTCCGGTTTGAACGGACGCAGTGGCCAAATTGTGTTAGAACGCACGCTTCCTGTGTGTGGAAGGTCCGGGAGTACAAACCGCAGCAGAGTCAAGCTGATGACTTATCAAATTTATACTTGTCGCTACACTAACGTTACGCTAAGCATTAATAGGATACGACAAGGACTGTTGGCTTTAAAGTCTTCACAAAACATGGCTTTTAAGCCTGTATTATATATGAAGACTTAACGCAGGATATTGAAGACGGAGAAGGTCAGTCAGTTAGGTGGATTCTAACCCGGATAAATTATTATCCTGCCCAATAAAGGCAACAAGAAGATATTTCTGTAGCGACTGACAGGGTCAGACAAAGATTTTATCTGAGGGAAGCCATTACTGTGGCACTGAGTCACTTTTGTGTAAACAAGATAAATATATATCTATTATTAGGGCCGTTCTCAGAAACCGTGTACCACTTTTGTGACATGGAGGCAATAAGTGAAAATGTTCCAAATAATAGAAGAAATCATTCCAAATAATAGCAGGATCCATATTCAAATGAAGGTGTATATGCTGTGCAGATGTTAGAGTTTAAATCTTTTTTGTTTCACTCTTAGATTTTGATCTTATATATATGGAATGTATGAATATATTATATGTGTATTATTAATTATGTAATTGTCTTGTAATTGTAATTGTATTATATGCTGATATATGTCAACAAACTACTATAACGTCCAACGGCTATTTGAGCTCCTTGAGGGAGGCAGTGAGCGACCTGGAGAGTGAACTGGTCTGCTACTAGGCAGGCACCTTTCTGTTTCCCACTTCTCCCTCCAGGTGCTGCTGCCATTACTCTGCTGCTGCCTATTTCCTCAACAAATGTTGCTCAGAACCTTAGATGTTGCCTGGACGTAAAAACCCCACCAACCAACCACAAATTGAGAAAGCTGTTAAAATTAACCATCCATGACATCATTTTAACACACATCCATAACATCATTTTAACACGCACATCAATATTAAAAAAATATTGTATTGATTGCAGCTAAGCCAAAATAATTGCTTCTTACTGGAAACAAGTTGAAAAAAACATTTACGTAGATGTACGGTGTCGATATGCAAACTTTCAAATGTTCACTTTAACACAAAATCATATAAGTGTAGTGGTCTGCACTGACCTCTCGGGCAAGGAGCCGCATAGACATGTAGGCGTGGGCAGTATGGTGATATCAGGGAGCCTAGGTGGTGTAATGGTTAGCATACTGGCCCGGAATGCAAAGAGATGTAGGTTCGAGTCCCGCTCTAGGCGCAATATTTCCCATTTTCATCACCCCCCCCACGACATCAGCATATTTTAGATAGATTTTGTGGAATAGATTAAATACATATAGTATTGCTAATATATTTAATATACATAGGCAGCAACGACTATTTGACTTACTAGCCTAAAAAAAGAAGGCAAAATCATTCGCAATGTAACATGGAAACCAACAATGTGAAACACAGTTTCCAGAGAATGATCCAATACATAATTAATACATTGTATAGTATACATATGGTAATGTACTCGATTTAACTATATCGTTGATTAAGAAACGGAAATTTAGGTCACAGCTAAATTTGTCCTCATTCCACTGCTCCTTGCGCCAACCATTTAATGCTGAGTGCCAGGATAAGGAGTGACAAGTGTCAACTTTTTCTTTTCTTTTTTTTTTTTCTTGAAGAGTTATACTGCCTATTAATTATTATGGATAAGTCTGAATAGACTCGTTTTCACCATTAGACAGTTTGTCGATAGAAAGCCCGAGGCTACACTTTTACTGACCCAAGGGATTTTTAACCTCGCACACCACATAGACATGGTATGAGGGCAACTGGCCTTTGATGACGCTGTAAGTTAGATACAGCGGTGGAAATCCAAATTGGCAGAGGTGAGGGCACGGGGAATCGAATCATATATAAGTGATTGCTTGACTCGACCGGCACGTGTTAAGTAAGTACTCAATGAGCTCCACACAGTATGGTGATTGGTTAGTTGTTGGAGTTTTGCATCCTGGCAACATCTAAGGTCATATGACTAGATGGGATGGCCGAATGAGTTGAGCGTCCGTCTCCTGTGCTATAAGGTTGCCATGAGTGCGCACTGTCACAAGTGAGTACCCGTCCTAATATGACCGTAGATGTTTATGACGTAAAACAACAAACAAATATAATCTAACTTAGATTATATTCTAAGGTCATATCAGAACAGGTACCGACTTGTAACAGTGCACACTCATTACGACTTTATAGTGCTGCCCACTGGAAGACCAGGCCACCAGCACAATCACTTGATATCCCACTCAGTCACATTATCCTGACACTGAGCCAACCAGTCCTTGCCATATCTTAAAAATGCCGAACACCTGACGATGAAGCGACAAATATAAATATTTAAGCCATTGGTTTGACTCGACCAGGTTTTGACCTACCAAAACGTGAGACGGACGCTCAACTCATTCAGCCATCCCGTCTGGTCCCACACAGTATATCCCGTCTGTGGAATTCATCATTCATGCTATATGGCACACAGGTTCTACAACATTTGCGCCCATCTCCTGTTTTGAGAGATCCGTGGGTCTGAACCCATGGCTTTGTGGGTTCAAACTGATGGTCGAGTCAAACCAATGACATACAGTTTGATACTTGTCACTTCCTAGCCAGGCGCTCTGCATTATTAGGATGGCACAAGGACTGGTTGGCTCAATGTGACTGTGTGGGATATCAGGTCTTGGTGCTCATGGGCTGGTCTCCCAGTGTGGCACCACTGTAAAGACACGATGAGTGCACACTGTCACAAGTCAGTACCCGTCCTGATATGATAGATGTTGCCAGGATGTAAAACTCCAACAACCAACCAAACCTATATGGATGTAAAACCTTTCTAAATTGACCGACCTTAGGACCGAGTCAGTACCCATCCTGATATGACCTTGGATGTTACTAGGACATAAAACAACAAACAAATAGCATACAACATTTGCCTGCTGATAATTGACACCCTACACTTTCCCGTCTGGGACCTTTGCCAGCAAGGGCGTTTGGCAGTCAAATCGAGTTCCACACAATGGTCGAGATTGTCCCTAAAGCCCCAGTCAGACCTCACCGGATTGACGAACCGGACAGAAACCGGACACTGTCCGGTGAAATACTGCAATGTACGGTTTATATATGGTTGGCATCTGGCATGTCCGTTATCTGTCCGGTGGTGCGCGGAGGGTACAAGTTTTGAACATGCACAGAACTTGTACTGGACACCACCGGACTGCAGTGTATGGTTGGTGTCCTGTTTAAGTCCATTTAGTCCGTTTTGTCCGTTTCATGTCCGGTACCCATCCATTATGTCTCCAATTTGCTTCCTGCCAAGTCCATTGACAGTGTTGTTTTTTATTTATTAACATTTTTTTATTGCGGGAATTCGGTCAGTATATGTTTCTGCGCATCAGTGAACAATCCGTTGCGTTCCTTTGACATTCGGTTTTCGTCCGGTTATCGTCTGGTGGCTATTCGTTAATGTACATTCCTTGTCCATTTAGCGTTTGTTTCATCCAGTACATTTCGGTACATTTTGACACCGGACACCAACGAACTAGACAATTGTCCGGTGGTGTCCGGTACTCAGTCCGGTAAGGTCTGACTGGGCCTTTAACACTAATCCCTTAAATGTTACATTTATAACCTCATGCTAACGCGTCTGGTTTCATTTACTAAGTATGGGATTTCAAATCCACGATAACCTACCTCAAAAATGAAATCAGAGTATCATCAGGGGGTGATGAAAATTGGAAATATTGCACCTTGAGCGGGAATCGAACCCACATCTCTTGCATGCCGGGTCAGTATGGTAACCATTATACCACCTAGGCTCCCTCATGTCACCCCCCTACCAACGCCTACCTGTCTATGCGGCTTCTTGCCTGTGAGGTCAGTGCAGACTACTACACAAACCATATATCAACCTCCCTTAATGCTGCCGTCCTGATATGACCTTAGATGTTGCTAGGACGTAAAACAACAACAAACAAACAACAAACAAACAAACTACACCAACCATTACACCATCAAGGCTCCCTGATGTCACCACCCTACCCACGCCTACCTGTATGTGTGGTTCCTTGCCTGACAGGTCAGCGCAGACTACTCTACACAAGTCCCCGTGGAATTGTAAGTCTTTTAAATTGTCATTTACATACAGGCAATGCACTTACATATACATACACCGGGTAGGTTCAACAACCATACAACACATAACTTGTACAGTATCCTGGTCACAGCACCAGTGTTGTGGGGGGGGGTGATGAAAATGGGAAATATTGCACCTAGAGTGGGAATTGAACCCACATCTCGTGCATGCCAAACCAGTCTGCTAACCATTACACCACCTATGCTCTCTGATATCACCACACTACCCGTGCAATACCTGCATATATGGTATGCAGGTATTGCAGGTATAGCAATACCTCAGGGAGTTTGACGCCCCTGCCTTGCAGAGTTGTAAATCAGTGCCTTGTGGTACAGGCTCTTGACAGAACTGAAGGCTAAGGGAGCAAACCCTAAACAGAAAACCATGTCACTGTGGCAGCATTAAGGGCGGTTGATGTATGGAATCTCCCGACCAGCCACTGCAGGGACAAATAGTTTTGCGCCTGTCTTGACATGTTCTTGCCGGTGTGAAACCTCTATTTGCTCCCCGAGAGAATGCTGCTGGTAACTTGCAAAAGCCAGCAGCACTTCAACACTTTTGTAGGCAGGCTTTCATGAAATGCAGTCTTTGTCGCATCGCGACAGTGGGGACTGACACCCAATACATTCTGACATCCAATACATTCAGGGGGAGGTTCCCCCTTGAGCAGAAAAACATGTGTAAGCCACGAGTGGCCAATACGGCAGCGGCTAAGGACCACTTGGTCCCGCCGACCTCCCGCATGAGTCTGTGGTGGTTTTCCCACAGATGGTTCAATTTCTTTAAGTTTATTAATGTTTTCATCTCACTCATGTTGCCATTTGGATTTTATGTGGGTGGCTATTAGTGGTTTCAGATCAGAGTGAGGGATCAGACACAGTTCAAGATCACAGTTCATGCCCTTCTTCGCAGCCCGATCAGCTCTATGATGATCGACGTACACAAGAGATGGACTCATAGCTCAACTCATTCGGCCATTCCATCTAGTAAATAACACCAATAGAAGTAGCGACAAAGGCTTCATGATTGGTCACAATGGATTGTTTGTTTGTTTGTTTGTTGTTTTACATCCTAACAACATCTGAGGTCATATCAGGACGGGTACCGACTTGTGACAGTATGCACTCATGGCGATTTTATAGTGCTGCCCCACTGGGAAATCAGGCCACCAGCACCATGACCCGATATCCCACTCAGTCAAATTATCCTGGCACTGAGCTAACCAGTCCTTGTCCTTTCCTAATAATGTTGAGCACCAGGCTAGGAAGCGACAAGTATCAATTTTTAAGTCATTGGTTTCACTCGACTGGGAATTGAACTCGCAAACTCCCGATCTTCTGCACGCGAGGCCTGCGCTCTACCGATTCGGCCACCACGCCCGCTCTGGTCACAATGGATCATGTTTAATTGTTATTTATACCTCGATAATTGTTAATACTTGGATTATATCATCGTCTTAATAACTATTGCTTCCTTAATTGAATTTTTATATTTTGTTGTTCTTCCGGTGAGAGGAATTTATTAATATCAGAGAAAGAGGTTTCCATTTGCTGATGTTTCTTCTCTATCGAGACGTCCCGGAATTGCTGGGAATGTGATAAATGGCAAAAATAATAAAGATTACAATTTCTTTCTCCATAATGAGGCGTGGTTGGGTGTGTTTGTTTGTCAGCTGAAGTTTATTTTCATAAATTTATTTCCAGCACCATACAGTGTTTCAACTGGCCCGATTTCAGGGCACGGCGCAACTATTATCAGAGCCCACTGCGCAGTATATATATAAGTTTAAATTTTTTATTTTTTTATTGAGGCTGTATGTATACTGTCCATAGCATATAAGCCCGGGTACTGAGGCTTGTTTTCAATGCTGGCTAGCTGTAGTGTTGGTGTTATTTTACCACACAGTAGCTGCTGATAAGTTATTTGATAGCCTGCATTTCAGTAGCAGATAGATAATTGGTTGGTATGGTTAGTAGCCTATGTTAGTTTTTTTGGATTTTCTTGGCATATATGTATTATATTTTGTTCTACTCTTATTAAGTATATAATTTTGTTCCACTCTTATTAAGCATATAGTTTTGAAAGTGAGCGGAGTGACAGTTGGTTCACGGTGTAGAGGAGGTGGGGAGGAGAGAATGCCTGCTCCGCAGTGAATAACATGGAGGCTAAGGTGGTTAGAGAGAAACATTAACGGGCTGCCGTTATTTATATCCACATAATAAATTATATAGTACGCATAAATATATATTATATATGTATATAAAAGACAGGATGGGATGGCTGAATGAGTTAAGTCTCCGTCTCGGTTTTGTTACATCGTGGGATTTAAAACCATGGGATCGAACCCTGCACGAGTCAAAGAAATGACTTACAAATTGATACTTGCAGCTTCCTAGCCTCGTGCTCGGCATTAATAGGATAGAGCGAGTACTGGTTAGCTCCATGTCAGGATAATGTGACTGGGTGGGATATTAGGTCATGTTGCTGGTGGCCTGGTTTCCCAGTGGGGCAGCACTATAAATTCACCATGATCGCGCATTGTCACAAGTCGGTACTCGACTTGATACAACCTTAGATGTTGCCAGGACATAAAACTACCAACCAACCTTCCACACTCGCACGGGAAGCCTGCGCTCTTGGCGATTTGGGCACTACTTCCGGTTTGGGTACCACTTCCGGTCTCATGGTGTAGGTTAGTGTGACAGGAAGCGCATATCGCGGGCTGTTATCAAACTAGGGTCGGACGCTGCGCAACCTCGTTTAATTTCTTATCTCTCCGCGCGCAGCCAGCCTTGTGAGATCAGCCTTAAGCCTAGTACATACCTCCCGTATAGGATTCGCGCACTAAAACCGGCGACTCGACCCGACCCGCTTAAAACTGAAAATGGGCCGATTCGTTTTTCGAATCGCGAATCGCAATCGTAATCGGCCGGTTGTAACCCTAAAACTGAGGTTTTATGCGCGAATCGTAATCGCTAGGTGTGCGCAGGGAGCGCACACCTTGCGTTTTGTGTGTGCGAAACGGGCAGTTTTAGATCATATACGGTAGGTGGGTGCGCACAAACGGTAGGTGTGTACCAGCCATTAGGAGGCCATGTTCAACCCGATGTAAACATAAAACTTTCTGAACCTAGCTAAACCAATTGCTGAGATTTGATTCCACATATCTAAATTGGTTGTTTGGTTGTTGAAGTTTTACATCCTGGCAACATCAAAGGTCATATCAGGGGATATACTGATTTGTCACAGTGCACACTCATGGTGACTTCATAGTGCTGCCCCACTGGGAAATCAGGCTGCCGGCACCATGACCTGATATCCCCCTCAGTCACATTATCCCGACACTGAGCTAACCAGTCCTTGCCCTATCCTATTAATGCCGAGTGCCAGGCTATGAAGCAACAAGTATACATTTTTAAGTTGTCGACCAGGGTTCGAACCTGTACATACATAGAGGAAGTAGTTTGTTTGTTTGTTGTTGTTTTACGTCCTAGCAACATCTAGCGTCATACCAGGACGGCGAGGAAGTAGTAGTTTGTATTAATTATATATGGTATAGTTTATCTTAGTAATAATATACTAATATTTGGCGGTAAGTTTGTTTGTTGTTTGTTTGTTGTTTGTTTGTTGTTGTTTCACGTCCTAGCAACATTTAAGGTCATATCAGGACGGGGTTGGTGGTAAGTGAGTCAGGATAAGTGAGTCGGAGCTGAGTTACAGTAGGTTGGAGCAGGAGATGACTAGTCCAGGCTCCACCACCCGATTACTGGTGGGTCGGTTTGAGGAGCGAGTATGGAATTATGGTGTTCTCTGTGGTGGAGTGGTTAGAGTGTCTAACATTTTTCTAGGTCGGACTCCTAATCTGAAGGTCAGTGGTTCGATTCCCTGTGCCCCACCTCTGCCAATTTGGATTTCCACCGCTGTGTATAACTTACAGCGTCATCAAAGGGCAGTTGCTCTCATACCATGTCTATGTGGTGTGGGAGGTTAAAAATCCCTTGGGTCGGTAAACGTGTAGGCTCGGGCCTTCTATCGACAAACTGTCTAATGGTGAAAACAAGCCTATTCAGGATTATCCATGATAGGCAGTATAAATCTTCAAGAAAAAATATTTATATATGAATATATGTGTGATAAATGTTAGAATGACCAATCTATCACAATTAGCTGAGGCCACTATATTGATAAAGCAGGACATATTCATCATCTCTGTCAAGTAGGAGTTGTATATAGCTCTGTAATGTGAGCCTATCATTGTATGTGTATCAATTAAAAGTAAGTATGTATATATCTATATAAATATATATCCTTAATGACTTACAAAGTTGTCAGGTTCCATAGAACAATCAGTGGAACAGACATCCATGCAAACTAATGAGAAGAAGCGTGCGTCGTTACTTCTCAGCCACTTCAAAATCTTTAACCACTTCAAAATTGCATCAGCGATGGTTTTCGCTGCCATTTGACACCGATCTGACCATTTTTGAATTTCATGTAAATGTCAATGTAGGTGAATGTGATTGTGACGACTGGCAGAATATATACCGCTAGCTTTACGCTGTGAATATCGGCCTTGCTGCCGACATGGTATTACACCATCAATAACCAATCAATAAAAGATACTATTCAAGATGTGAATCTTTCTGTAATCATTTAAACCACCAACCTCGATAAAGCCAGATATGTGGGTGATATCCTCCCTCCCCCCCCCACCCACCCACTCCCCCACCCACACCTCCCACCCACCCGCAGTCCCGCTATGATCACGTGACTTGTCAATATTTCCCCGACATAACTCGCGATGCCCATTGGACAGGATGCCCACATTGGTAATACTAATAGCATGAGGTTGTGGCTTGAAACCCGGCCGAGTCAAACCCTGACTTATTACAAAATTGATATTTGTCGCTACCAAGCTTGGAGTTCAGCCAGACTAGGATAAGGCAAGGGCTGGTTATCTCAGTATTGCGATAATGTGACTGAGTGGAATATCGGATCGTGTTGAAGAATTCCGGGCCTGCGCTATGGGTAGATGACCCTTCTGGTATGAGCTTAGATGTTACTGGCAGGTAAGACCCCTATAAGCAATCAATTTGTACCCACATACTGGCTAGTGATAGTGGACTACTCCTTCTATTGAGCAAAGCAGTCGCGTCACACTGCAACACTTACATACGTTATGATATTTAGTGGGGGTGAAGCACACTGTAGCACTTCACACTGCTACACTTAAATACAGGAAGTGGTAGTTTATTTAGTGGTCATGAAGCACACTGCAGCACTTCACACTGCTACACGTACATACAGGAAGTGGTAGTTTATGTAGTGCTCATGAAGCACACTGCATCACCTCACACTGCTACACGTACATACAGGAAGTGGTAGTTCATTTTGTGGTCATGAATCACACTGCAGCACCTCACACTGCTACATGTACATACAGGAATTGGTAGTTTATTTTGTGGTCATGAAGCACACTGCATCACCTCACACTGCTACACATACATACAGGAAGTGGTAGTTTATTTAGTGGTCATGAAGCACACTGCAACACTTCACACTGCAACACTTACATACAGGAAGTGGTAGTTTATTTGGTGGTCATGAAGCACACTGCATCAGTTCACACTGCTACACATACATACAGGAAGTGGTAGTTTATTTAGTGGTCATGAAGCACACTGTAGCACTTCACACTGCTACACTTACATACAGGAAGTGGTAGTTTATTTAGTGGTCATGAAGCACACTGCATCACTTCACACTGCTACACATACATACAGGAAGTGGTAGTTTATTTAGTGGTCATGAATCACACTGCATCACTTCACACTGCAACACTTACCTATAGGAAGTGGTAGTTTATCTAATGGGGTGAAGCACACTGCAGCACCTCACACTGCTACACTTACATACAGGAAGTGGTAGTTTATCTAATGGGGGTGAAGCACACTGCAACACTTCACACTGCTACACATACATACAGGAAGTGGTAGTTTATCTAATGGGGGTGAATCACACTGCAACACCTCACACTGCTACACATACATACATACATACAGGAAGTTGTCGTTTATCTAATGGGGCTGAAACACACTGCAACACTTCACACTGCTACACATAGATACAGGAAGTGGTGGTTTATCTAACGGGGGTGAAGCACACTGCTATGCACACCTACACGACGTGGTAGCTAATCCAAGGTAAAATAAATATTAGTACAGTTTTACAATTCAAAAACAAGTGTAGTACAACATTCCCTCCTGAGTTTCCTGATGACGAACCACGTGTTCGTGGATTCAAAGTGTAAGGGTATACAGTGAAGGATATTGGTGGGAGATGAAAGTGACCCACTTCCGGGTGTGTAAGCGCGCCGGGTGCCAGCTCCCATCGGGGAGGAGCGGGCGGTAACTTCGGAGTGTCCGTATAGAGTATCGATCTCCTGCTGGTTGTGGAAATAACTAATGAAGGCAAGTGAAACGTGGGACCTAATTGACACCCATCTATGACAGCTACAACACGGAGGCTTTATAGAGGAAGAGGGGGTGGGGGGGGGAGGAGCGGGGGTAGGGGGGGGGAGTGAGGGGAGCAGGAGGGAAGGGGTGGGGGGGGGTAGGGTGTAGCGGGAAATGGAGGGGAGAGGAGGAGTGGGGGAGGGAAGGGATTGAGGGGAGCAGGAAGAGGGGGGGGGGAGGGATTGAAGGGAGCAGGAAGGGGGGAGGTGGGGTTTGGCGTGGGAATGGAGGGGAGGGGGGGGGAGGGATTGAGGAGAGCAGGGAGGGGGAGAGGGGAGGTGGGGATGGGCGGGGGAGTGGAGTGGAGGGGAGGCGTGGGGGAGGGAAGGGATTGAGGGGTCAGGAAGAGGGGGGAGGTAACCATAAAACAACAACACAAACAACCACAAAACATATAAAACAACCACAAAGACAATCACAAAAACAAGCATAAAAATGCCTCCACATAAACAACTACAAAAACATCCACAAAATGCCCCTTACAAAACCAACACAGCTCATACCATAGCGGAAGTTGGCTTATCCAATCAAAACAGTGGATGAGGTACACTCCGGTATCACTATCAGACAGAGCCCCGGTGTAAAGATTTCAAATTCCCCCCATATTCAAGTTCCCCCCCGGGAACTTGAAAACGTTTTCAAATTCCTCCCAGGGGAATTTGAAAACGTTTTCAAATTCCCTCCCTCGTTTTAACTTTCCCTCCCCACCATTTTTGGGGAATTCTCTTTATTTTTGTAATTTTTTGTAATTTTTTGTTATTTTTCATGACAAATATTATAATATACAGAGAATAGCATAATGGAAATTATTACTAGTACAATAAAACATATTTAACCACAAATGACACAAAAAGTCTCCAAGATGGTTAAGAAAAAAATATTATAGGTCTGAAATTTAAAACGTTTTTTAAAGTTTTTTAAAGAATTTTAAATTCCCGGAGGGGGGAATTTGAAAATAGGGGGAGGAATCTGAAAACTGTTTTTAAGTTCCCCCCCAGGAATCTGAAAACGTTTTAAATTTCCCCGGAGGGAAGTTAAAAACGTTTTCAGATTCCCAGGGGGGAACTTGGGAAGGGGGGAAGTTGAAATCGTTACACCGGTTTAAGGATCTATGTGAGTCTACTATGATTCTGAATATTCCAGTGTAGCTGGATGTTGTCAGTAGCAGCTCACTCTTCAGCGTACTTTGTGTAAAAGGTCTTATACTAGAGGATTTCCACCACCAACCTGCCCTCTGATGGCACTGACAAGAACTAATGTTGTGTGTAGCAGTTGACTGTGCAGCGTACTTTGTGTAAAAGGTCTTATACTAGAGGATTTGCACCACCATCCCGCCCTCTGATGGCACTGACAAGAACTAATGTTGTTGGTAGCAGATCACCGTGCAGCATGCTTTGTGTAAAAGGTCTTATACTAGAGGATTTCCACCACCAACCTGCCCTCTGATGGCAGAGGCAAGAACTAATGTTGTGTGTAGCAGTTGACTGTGCAGCATGCTTTGTGTAAAATGTCTTATAGAGGATTTCCATGATCAACCTGCCCTCTGACGGCACTATCTGGTGACAGCTCAGTGTGCATGCTCAGCCGATTAGGTTTAATGGCGCTGTTGATATAGTTTCATTGTTGTTGTTTTATGTCCTAGCAACATCTAAGGTCATATCAGGACGGGTACTGACTTGTGACAGTGCGCACTCATTGTGACGTTATAGTGCTGCCCCGCTGCAAGACCAGGCTACCAGCACCATGACCCGACCACTGACTCAGTCACATTATCCTGACACTGACAGTAACATCCTAATATTGCAGAGTGCCAGGCTAGGAAGCGAGAAGCATACATTTTTAAGTCATTAGTTTGTTTCGACCAGGGTTCGAACCCACAAACCCTTGGGTTTGGATGCCCCCCGATATCCCATATCAGTACACAGACGCTCAACTCATTCGACCATCACGTCTGGTCCTTGTGGTGGTGTGATATAGAAGCGCTTTTCCATCATGTTTGGGAGGGGTTGCAGGGGTTTGGGTTGGGAAAAGTTGACAAAAGCCATCCATTTTGTCGATATGAGCCACGATTTTTTTGTTCTTTTTTGTTTTCGTAGGTTCGGAGCTCTAATCTGAAGGTGGGTCAGTGGGTTTTGGGTGGTTTGCGATTTCCCCGTGGGCCTCATCCTCGGCCTTAATGTTTGTGTGATGTTGTTCCACTGCTGTGGTTTGATTACAGCGCCATCAGCGGCCAGTTGCTGTCCTACCATGTCTATGTGGGTTGGGAGGTTAAAAATCCCCTGGGTCAGTAAATGTGTAGGCTCTGGCTTTCTATCGACCAAATGTCTAATGGTGAAAACAAGATTATTCAGACTTATCCATGATAGGCTGTATAAATCTTCAAGAAAAAAAAAGAAAAAAAAGCAGGCGACTGGTTCCGGGCATATTAGTGCTGTTGATTGTCATCAGTGAGCTCATCAGCGTATGGCATCTGCATGGATGCGTATGGCCAGTTCTTTCTTCGGAGAATCGATCCCCAGGCGAGTCGAAGTGAAGACTTCGCATAAACCTTACAATGTTATCTGCCTCACCCAATCCAAGTGTTCTTTAAAAAAGAAAAATTTGGTAAATATGTGTATCCTGCTGAATAAGTCTTTTGTCAGCACCGAAGCACTGGTCTTCCAGCCATTTTTCAATTCAGGGTTATTTACACCAAAATGGTATATAGAGTAAGGTATGCAATAATTGTTGAAGACAAAATTTGCAGCATATGGTATCTTATGGTATTCATTCAGAAACAAACAGCTATTTATTTTATAATAAGTAACAAGATCCACCCTTGTCTGTTACATTAATTGATTTATGGCTACATTGTCTGATAATAGCATTACATTTTCAAAACAAAAAAGCTTATCTAGATTTGATGTTATGTATCTAAGTTAGATACTTGTTGGTGCACTTATTATACATTTGTTGATGTACAGAAGGGAATACTGAGTCTATGTAATAGAATCCGTTACTGATGAATCATGGTTCTATTGTATATGGTTCAGTCTACATACGTCGCAGGCATATAATTCAGTCCACATATTGAAAAAGCCTCCCTATTAAAAAAAATCTTAGTTTGTGCTCCCTGTGGTGGGCCCTGTTGTGCTGAGAGATGTCCCCCCTCCCCCTCCCCCTCCCCCTCCCCCTCCCCTCCCCTCCCCCCTGCACCCTCCTCTCCCCCTCCCCCTTCCCCTCCCTCCCCACCTCCCCCCTCCCCACCTACCTTTCTTAGGATATTTGAGTGAAGGCACAAGGGGTGGGGTGTGGAGTGTCGGGGGGTGGATGGGTGAGGTGGGGTGGTCGGTGAGGTGGGGGATCGGGGCGGGGTACGGCTCTCTGGAGAGAGAAAATGGGATAGTTCCTTGATCACCAGATCCTTTCTCTGTCTGGAGCTCCAATGATAGGATCTGTCCCCCCCCCCTCCTCATCCCCCCCTCCCCCCTCCCCCTCCCCCTTTTGACCACTGATACTGGATGATTACAATCCAGAACCTCCCACCACCCTCCCCCTCCCTCTCCCCCTCCCCCTACCCCATCTCCCTCCCCTACGCCCCTCCCCTCCCCCTACCCCCTAGCCCTCCCCCCTCGCCCTCCCCCTCCCCATTCCGTCTCCCCCTTCCCCACCCTCACAAAGCCTTGCAACCGTTTTTCCAGTCTTAGATTAGAGCCGATGGTGAACTTTGTCATGTTGTTTTGTTGTTTAAAGAGAGAACAAAAGTTGAGCTACTTATGGGCCATTCAAATACAGTATAACCCCGTTAAGCCAAACTTGAAGGGACCCTAGACATTTTTGGGATTAACCGATCATTGGTTTAACCGAGCTTTGGCTTTGACTTTGAGTAAGTGTGTATTGCACATGTAATATGCAATGAATGTGGACACTTTGATTATTGTTTGTTTTGTATGTACAGTATAACCCGGTTAAACCAAGCTCAGTTAAACTAAGCTCGGTTAAACCAAACGATCTGTTAGTCAAAACCTTTTTCCGGGCCCCTGCAAAATACTACCATTTATCATATAAACAAAGTAAGTGGGGTATCAGATGACCTTATAACCACATGAAAGTTTGGTTTAACCATATGGGAGTGGCCTGGTGTCCGACAATTTTGTTTGGATTAACCGATAATTTGAATTAACCAACTTTGGTTTAACCAACTTCTTTATATGATAAATGGTAGTATTTTGCCAGACCGCCGAAAAAAGTTTGGATTAACTGATCGTTTGGTTTAACCAAACTTGGTTTAACAGGGTCATACTGTATCACGTACCGCTGTTTTTTGTGTGTAAAAATGGCTTACATTACAGTACTAGAACTAAAAAGGGTATTGGAAAATGGCCTGCAGGGCTCAAACTTAGAAGGGTATTGGAAAATCGATTGCAGTACTAGAACTTAAAAGGGTATTGGAAAATTGATTGCAGTACTACACGTTAGAAGGGTATTGGAAAATCGATTGCAGTACGACAACTTAAAAGGGTATTGGAAAATCGATTGCAGTACTACACGTTAGAAGGGTATTGGAAAATCGATTGCAGTACGACAACTTAAAAGGGTATTGGAAAATCGATTGCAGTACGACAACTTAGAAGGGTATTGGAAAATCGATTGCAGTACGACAACTTAAAAGGGTATTGGAAAATCGATTGCAGTACGACAACTTAAAAGGGTATTGGAAAATCGATTGCAGTACGACAACTTAAAAGGGTATTGGAAAATCGATTGCAGTACTACACGTTAGAAGGGTATTGGAAAATCGATTGCAGTACGACAACTTAAAAGGGTATTGGAAAATCGATTGCAGTACGACAACTTAATAAGGTATTGGAAAATCGATTGCAGTACTACAACTTCGTAAAGTGATATGATACACTACTTATGGGCCATTCAAATATTATGCAGTACTAGATCTTAGAAGGGTTGTAAAATGGCTTGCAATAGTAGATCTTAGAAGAGTTGTAAAATGGCTGGCAGTACTAGATCTTAGAAGAGTTGTAAAATGGATTGCAGTACTAGATCTTAGAAGAGTTCTAAAATGGCTTGCAATACTAGATCTGAGAAGAATTGTAAAATGGCTGGCAGTACTAGATCTTAGAAGAGTTGTAAAATGGCTTGCAGTACTAGATTTTGGAAGAGTTGTAAAATGGCTTGCAATACTAGATCTTCGAAGATTTGTAAAATGGCTTGCAGTACTAGATCTTAGAAGAGTTGTAAAATAGCTTGCAGGACTAGATCTTAGAAGAGTTGTAAAATGGGCTTGAACTACTAGATCTTAGAAGAGTTCTAAAATGGCTTGCAGTACTAGATCTTAAAAGAGTTGTAAAATGGATTGGAATACTAGATCTTAGAAGAGTTGTAAAATGGCTGGCAGTACTAGATCTTAAAAGAGTTGTAAAATGGCTTGGAGTACTAGATCTTAGAAGAGTTGTAAAATGGCTTGCAATACTAGATCTTAGAAGAGTTGTAAAATGGCTTGCAATACTAGATCTTACAAGAGTTGTAAAATGGCTGGCAGTACTAGATCTTAGAAGAGTTGTAAAATGGGATTGCAATACTAGATCTTAGAAGAGTTGTAAAATGGCTTGCAGTACTAGATCTTAGAAGAGTTGCAAAATCGCTTGCATTACTAGATCTTAGAAAAGTATTGGAAAATAGCTTGCAATCCTAGAATATTATTGGAAAGTGGCCAGCAATACAAGAACATTATTAACAACAGGCTTATTGTATTAAAACAGTCAAACATGTTGAAGATTCTCTAGAATACAAGAAGAGTGTCGGATTATGGCTTCCAGTATGAGAAGAGTTTTTGAAAGTGGCCTAAGATTCCAGAGTAGTGTTGGAAAAGCTATATAGTAATAGTACTTACTGCAAAGTTATTGAATTACGTTAAGCGTGATATGACCTTAGATGTTGCCAGGACGTAAAGCTCCAACAACCAACCAACCAACCTGGTGTAGTGGGTCCTGACATGACCTTAGATGTTGCCAGGACGTGGTCTTCTCTGTGGTGGAGTGGTTAGAGTGTCTGACTTTTTTCTAGGTCGGACTCCTAATCTGAAGGTCGGTGGTTCGATTCCCCGTGCCCCCAGCACTGCCAATTTGGATTTCCACCGCTGTGTATAACTTACAGCGTCATCATAGGCCAGTTGCTCTCATACCATGTCTATGTGGTGTAGGAGGTTAAAAATCCCTTGGGTCGGTAAAAGTGTAGGCTCGGGCTTTCTATCAACAAACTGTCTAATGGTGAAAACAAGTCTATTCAGACTTATCCATGATAGGCAGTATAAATCTTAAAGACAAAAAAAAGGGGGGAAAAAAGGACGTAAAACTCAAACAACCAACCAACCAATCTGGGGCAGGTGGCTCTGATATGACCTTAGATGTTGCCACGATGTAAACCTCCAACCAACCAACCAACTTGGTGCAGTGGGTCCTGATATTACCTTAGATATTGCCAGGACGTAAAACTCCAACAACCAACCAAGCAACCAACCGATCTATGGCAGGGGGTCCTGATATGACCATATATGTTGCTAGGACGGAAACCTCCAATCAGGCACTGCTCACCTCAAAGGAAACGACCGTCCTGTGCCAAGCGACAAAAGCCTACTCAGCACATTCTAATTTCTATTCCACCATGTTTATTCATATCTTTTCTTGTTTTATTTAACGACGCCTCTAGAGCACATTTAATTTCATATCATCGGCAATTGGACGTCAGACATATGGTCATTCTGACATATTTCTTTGGAGGAAACCCACTGCTGCCACATAGGCTACTCTTTCCAATAAGCAGCAAGGGGTGTTTTATATGCACTTTCCCACAGACAGGACAGCACATACCACAGCCTTTGATGAACCAGTTGTGGACCGATGTGTTGGAACAGAAAATAGCCCAAACTGCAAATGGGTCCCCTGAGCAGGATCGATCGGCTGACCCACACCTTTACATGTCGACACTCTACAAACTGAGCTATGTCCCGCTTCCCTCTATTCTATCAAGTACTGCATCAAATATAACTGTTGGTTGGATGTGCATAATTATTATTATTATTAAATAAGGTGGAAGTGTACAAAAGTTAACCCACCATTTAAAGATTCACTGAAGCAATTTGATAATATCTGAAGTGAATCATTTAAACACTCCAGGACCCGAGGTGGTGGCCGAATCGGTGTGAGCGCAGGCTTGATATGCGAAAGGTCGACAGTTGGAAATCCGAGTCAAATCGATAACTTACAAAAGTGATACTTGTTGCTTGCTAGCCTGGCGCTTGGCATTAATAGGATAGGACAAGGACTGGTTTAGCTCAGTGTCAGGATAATGTGACTGAGTGGGATATTGGGTCATGGTGCCGGCAGCCTGATTTCCCAATGGGGCAGCACTATAAAGTCACCATGAGTGTGCACTGTCACAATTAGGTACCCATCCTGATATGACCATAGATGTTGCCAGGACGTAAAACTCAAACAACCAACCAAGAATATAACTGTTAATTGGATGTGCATTATCCTGATAGTGAGCTAACCAGTCCTTCCCTATCCTCATAATCCCAAGTGCCAGGATAGGTAGCGAGTGACAAGCATACATTTTGTAAGTCATTGGTTTGACTCGACTGGGATTTCCAAGTCCCGACCTTCCACATGTCAAGCCTGCGCTCTTACTGATTCGAGCCACCGTCTCTGGAATTTAAATTATTCACTTCAAATATATTAAAACTGCTCGGTGAATCTTTAAATAAATTACCGGTTTATATTTCAATACACTTCCGCTTATTTATCATATATCATTTTGAACGCATGTTTATACTTATCTCGCCGGGGTTTTAAATTTTGGTTTTCAAATGTATTTGGGATTGGTTCGGCGGATATTTAAAGGCCCTGTCACACATCACCGGATTGAGAGAAACGGACAGAAACCGAACAAAGTCTGGTTTGTGTCCGTACAAGTTTTGAACATGCACAAAACTAGGAATGGATGCTGCTGGATTGACGTCTACGGTTCTTGTCCGGTTTGAGTTTGTTTCGTCTCTTGACTATCCGTTCATGTCCGTTTCATGTCCGTTTCATGTCCGTTTCATGTCCGTTTCATGTCCGTTTCATGTCCGTTTGTCCAGTGGCCTTTGACCCGATGTCGCAACACTTTGACACATTTTAATACATTTTGATACTTATCACCACTGGACTAGACAATTCTGTCCGTTGCTCAATGCCGCATAGTGTGACAGGCCCTTTACCGATGCACCTTTTAAAAAGAAAGTATCGGGAACAACAAAAAAAGGCGGAAAAGGCAACATATTATCTGGATTCAAGTCCACAGCAGCCTGACTATATTTGGTCAGCAGGAGCTGAGCGGTAATTAATTACCAGATGCCCACCTGACCTGCCTCGGACATTTGACTCATCTTTAAAGGTGAATTGTCAGATAAAAACATCAAATTTCCAAAACCAAGACACTCGTTTAGATTTTATCTCGATAAAAGATTCACACCTCAGCTTGTTTCATCTAACGATGCCTCTAGAGCGCATTTTCTTTTTTTTTTCTTTGGTCCATTAGTTGTTTAAGCAGGGGAAATTTCAGTCATAGACGACTGGTCTTCCTCATTCCACTGCTGGTCGATAGAAAGCCCGAGCCTACACTTTTACCGACCCAAGGGATTTTAACCTCCCACACCACATAGACATGGTATGAGAGCAACCGGCCTTTGATGATGCTGTAAGTTATACACAGTGGTGGAAATCCAAATTGGCAGAGCTGGGGGCATGGGGAATCGAACCGCTGACCCTCAGATTAGGAGTCTGACCTAGAAAAAAGTCAGACACTCTAACCACTCCACCACAGAGAACGCCACAATTTTTAACATTGGCTATTGGAAGTCAAACATAATGGTCACTCTGACATATTTCTTAGCTGGAAAACCGCTTCCCCCACATAAGCTACTCTTTCTGATAAGCAGCACGGTGTCTTTTATATGCATTTTCACACAGACAGGACAGCACATACCACATCCTTTGATGAACCCATTGTGGGTCACTGGATGGAATGGAAAATAGCTCAAAGTTCAAATTTGTCCACTGAGCAGGAGCGATAGGATAATCAAGACCTCCACAGGTGGACATGCTACCGCCTGAGGTACATCCCACTCCCCAAAAGATTCTCCTCATACTACAGTAGCCTGAAAAGGGGTGAAGAATATCCCGATATAAAAAGTGGAGAAAATTTGGGTAAATGAGATGAGGACATGAATTCTTAATCTAAAATGAGATCTATTCTTCAAATACCTCAATATAGTATTTACCCACACCTTTTGAACTCATTAACCGATTAGTCCAGTAGATCAATGAAATTTAAAGTTTGAATTGACAGAGCTCACATGTCAACATGGCAGCCATTGACAGGAAGTTGAGAGTTCTTTGGGTTATAATCCAATCTAGGTCAGGAGGCAACCAATTTCATTGGCTGAGGTAGTCAGGTGGTACAACCAGTTCATTCAAACATGGAGGATTTACTTCATGAACTCTATCACTTCAAACTGATTTTGTGTCATTTTGCCTCAATATTATTATTATTATGTGATTTGAGCACTCGGGGGAGTATATGTTGATGGAAAACATATACAATCAGATTGTTGCTATTGGATTCTAATCAACCTCAGGTAGGAATGGCAAACTAAGACCATCAAAAGTGAGACACATTAAATATAAATAATGTATATTAAATTATATTAAATTAAATTGACTTAATATTTCTTTTGATGCAGAAGCAAAGACTTTGCTGTGTAACTGTTGGTTGGTTGTTAGAGTTTTACGTCCTAGCAACATCTAAGGTCACATGAGGATGGGTATCGGTTTGTAGCAGTGTACACTCATGGAGATTTTATAGTGCTGCCCGATCGGGACACCAGGCCACCAGCACCATGAACTGATATCCCACTCAGTCACATTATCCTGACACTGAGCCAACCAGTCCTGTCCCTATCCTAATAATGCCGAGCACCAGGCTAGGAAGCAACAAGTACCAATTGTATAAGTCCTTGGCTTAATGGTGCTGTCACATTACAACGTTTCTTACCGGCATGCCACCAACGTGCAAAATATTTTCAACGCGTTGAGACACGTCCAACTTTTCAGCGTTTTGGGAGAAAATTCGATGGAGCGCAGTGTGTTAATAGCATGTTAGTAGCGCGCAACTAACGGGTTTCGATGCGCGGCGGAACAAAAAAAAAAAAATGTTCGCTTGACCGAATTCCTCCCGCATTAATGAGCGTCGGCGACCGTTATACCCCTGTCACACTACGACGTAACGAGCCAACGTGAGCCTAACGTGGTAATTTTTTGTCATTACGTTGAGGTACGTTGGGTTACGGCATGATGACGTCAGAATGACGTTAGAATGACGTCGATTTACGTCACATTACGTCGTGGTACGTCGAGTTATATCAATGTTTTGGACATGTTCAAAACTTTCGACGTAGCTTGAACGTAAGGGTTTACGTTCGCCGCACGTTCTGTTCACGTTCAATGAACGTCAATGACGTTAAACGGACGTTATTAAAACGTTAGTCACTACGTTCAACTACGTTGCACTACGTTGCACTACGTTGCACTACGTTGCACTACGTTGCACTACGTTGCACTACATTGACCCACATTAAACCCGGTGGAAACGTCCACGCAGCGTAATGGGAATGTCAGGATAACGTCAGGATAACGTCAGGATAACGTCATAATAACGTCAGGAGAACGTCAGGAGAACGTACGTTCAACGTTTCGCCATCAGGTAACGTCGTTCTGGCGATGGAATAACGTTCATAACGTTCCGTGAACGTAATGAAGTTGACCTATCTTGTTGAATAACGGTATCACTACGCTTTACCGACGTTACGATCTCGTCCACTACGCTGCATCCACGTTCAACTCGTGCCCAAATTTGCATACTACGCCGAGAAGTTCAACGTTCTTCACGTTCTCCCTACGTTGATGTCATTACGTCATAGTGTGACAGGGCCTTAACTTGATATCTCGACGTTCCGCCAGCGGGTTATCAGCGTGTTATCGGCGCGCTGTTGGCGTGGCGGTGGCGCGTCACTACCGGGGTTTGGCGAAAAAATGCCAACGTTAATCGACGTTGATCAACGTTCTACCAGCGCTGATAACGGGTATCGACATGCTGGTATCGCGCCCAAGCAAAAAACGATCGACACGAGCCGGCGCGCGCGGGCGTACCGCCCAGAACGCCGCTGTCACTCAAAGTGTACCGACGTGTACCGACGCGCCGGTCACTCGTTCGTAACGCGCCGGTAACGCGTCACGACACGTGCCGACGTTTCAACAAAAAGGGCGACACGCATTGACGCGCGTTGGAGAGAAACGTCGTAGTGTGACAGGGCTATAACTTGGCTGGGGTTCCAACTCCCGACCTTCCGCACCGGAGGCCTACGCTCTACCGACTCGGCCACCGGAGTGGTGGTGGGGGTTGGGTAGGGGTGGGTGGGTTGGGTGGTGGGGAGTGAGGTGTGTATTGTGGGGGTGGGGTGTGTATTGTGGGGGTGGGGTTGTATTGTGGGGGTGGGGTGTTGTATTGTGGGGGTGGGGTTGGGTATTGTGGGGGTGGGGTGTGTATTGTGGGGGTGGGGTGTGTATTGTGGGGGTGGGGTGTGTATTGTGGGGGTGGGGTGTGTATTGTGGGGGTGGGGTGTGTATTGTGGGGGTGGGGTGTGTATTGTGGGGGTGGGGTGTGTATTGTGGGGGTGGGAATGCTTTAGCAGTGTGGTGTGCTGTGGGAGTGAGGTGTGTGTGGTGTGTTGTGGGGGTAGCGGTGTAGTTAGACTGGTGCTGCCACCTGGCTAGATACAAGTTTCACCCCATACTTGCAGTACAGGGGTGAATGACAACATAGTCTGAATATGGGCGAAAATAGCTTTAGTAGTGGAAGTGGAATTCCTGAATTGGCTACATAAATAGGCACAGAGTTGGTGAAATGAGAGAGAATGCAAAAAGACAAGATAAGATGGCGGCGATAAAAGGCTGTCGATTTCACTTTTAAAGTGCGTTAAAGTATAAATATATATTTATTTTTGTTCAAATCAGAAGTAGTGGGCAAGTATGAAGATATATGAATCATATATTTTACTTCTTAAAATTAAAATTAAGAATTTATCAGCTCAGTTCATTTCTCCAGCATGTCAAAATTCTTCGCCAGCTTTTATATAAGGTTGTTTTTCACCCTTATTACAAGTACGGGGTCATCTGTTATGTACAGCCTGGCGTTATGCTTTGTCAAAGGTCGAAGGTCAAAGGTAACTGCCAAATGAAAGCGCTCCCCCTGCACCCCCCCCACCCCCCCGCCGCTCCCCCCAATATTAGAGACGATCAAAGATCTTGTTTTCTCTGATTTATCCCCCCCCCCCCCCCGCCCCCTCGACAAACAGCAGGCAGCCTCTGATAGGCTTACCTACCGAACGCGGTGGCCGAATCGGTAGAGCGCATGCTTCCCATGCGGAACGTTAGGAGTTTGAAATCCCATCCATGTCAAACGGATGACTTACACAACTTATCCGTGTCGCTACCTAGCCTGGCGCTCTGCATTAATAGGATAGGGCACAGACTGGTTAGGGTCGCACAGTATCGGGATAATGTGACTATGGGCTATCGGGTCATGGCGCTAGCAGCCTGATTTCCCAGCACTATAACTGTATACATATAAAGTTGCCATGAGTGCGCACTGTCACAAGTCAGTACCCGTCCTGATATGACCTTAGATGTTGCTAGGACAAAAAGCAACAACAAAATACATAGCCTTATCGTGGGTTTGAGAATCGCGGAAGAGATCACCGGAAGTCAGTCAGACCGGAAGTCAGTCAAACCGGAAGTCAGACTGCCGGTTGTTTTTTGGGTGATGTTTTTTTCTCCGGGTCAACTTTCATCTCTGATTCTCGATAAATCTATGTCGGTGAGTCTAACCTCTGACGGTTCTGATTGGATGATGCTCCTTCTTAATGTTAAAGTTGCCCCGTCATGATATTTTTGTTGTTGTAAATATAGTTTATTCATTGAATAAAGTCTTTTGTCAGCGCCGTGGCACTGGTCTTCCAGCCACGTGACAATACAGTTATTTAAAATATATGTATATGTAATCTGATATTGTCATCAGCAGCTTGCTCAAGTCAGCTGAAATAACAATATTAATCATTCCAAGACTTACATATGGTATCGTTTTGTAATTCACATATGAGATAGTATTTATCTGTTTTATGCATACATACATATTAACATACATGTGTATTGATTAAACCATTACGCAATGGAGTGGTTAGATACATGCTTTCCCTTCACAGGTTTGTTGTGCGGCTAATTGCCTAAAATGACCTTTGTTGTTGCCAGGACATAAAACTCCAACAGACAATCAATCTTGTGTGGTCCGATGGTTTAAATTTTCTGCCATTTTCAGGGATAAATACATCATTTTAATCATTATAGTCTACTTTACATTAGTTTGAAGGGCAAGACTAATGAGGTCATGAGATTGACCTAATTGGTTAGTGGCCTCCCTACCTAATGGCTGTCTCAAAGTAGGTGTCCAAGGTGATAGGGTCATAAATTAACTAATTACTCTGTATATGCTGTCGCAAATCATTTGTTAATGCATCAGTACATAAAGCGTGCATTCCTTACATGCGGTATGCGGTATGCGAATGGCAAGATTCCTTCTACGTGGTATGCGGCATGCGGCACACAACTGGCTATATTTAAAAAATAAAAATAAACAAGTATACTCAATACTGCACTCTATATGACCTAATATGGCATTTATATCTATGTACCTCTTAGTACGTCACATGGGGGGTTCCTACCTTTATAATTACCAAATTATAGATAAGTATTCATATTTGTGTGGCTATGGTAGCATTTTCACCAATCCGAACCCCCACCAACACCACTACCATATCTTTCCCCGCCACACCCCTGTGTGTGACCGTTCCGTAATGATCAGTCACCTCTCCTAGTCTAAAACTAATGGACAAGTGTGACTGAGGTTTCTATTCACATGCCGCATGCCGCACCGATCACTACAGGGACCAATCGAGTTGCCGCATTCGCATTCGCATCCGCATACCGCATACCGCGTGTAAGGAATGTAGCTTCAAGGCGTTTCGATTTTTTGTCGCATTCGCATACCGCATACCGCGTGTAAGGAATGTACCCTTTAGTTGGATGTATAGAATCGAATGTAGGTAAGTGTTTTGGTTTTGAACAAAAGAATGTTTCATCGGACCATGTAACTTCAACAAAGTTCATATTTCCTGCTGTGTTGGATGAAGCTCTCTATCAGAGAAGGGGCAGTGGAATGACCAATAATAGTCTGCGGTTGAAATCTGCTGTGTTTAATCAACAAATATATAATCACTCAGTGAGATTTTTTGTAACCTTTTGTTTAAAGCTGCTGTAGTGGTCTGCACTGACCTCTCAGGCAAGTAACCACATAGACAGGTAGGCGTGGGTAGTGTGTTGATATCAGGGAGCCTAGGTGGTGTAATGGTTAGCACACTGGCCTGGAATGCAAAGAGATGTGGATTCGAGTCCCGCTCTAGGCGCAGTATTTCCAATTTTCATCACCCCCGAACTGTTGCCGTGATCAGGATCCTGTAAAGCTTTGCGCTGTATGGTTGTTGAACCTACCCTGTGTATGTATGTGTTAGTGCATTGCCTGTATGTATGTAATTGTAAGCATTACAAGACTTACAATTCCAGGGGGACGAGTGTAGTGGTCTGCACTGACCTCTCAGGCAAGTAACCACATAGACAGGTAGGCGTGGGGAGTGTGTTGATATCAGGGAGCCTAGGTGGTGTAATGGTTAGCACACTGGCCCGGAATGCAAAGAGATGTGGGTTCGAGTCCCGCTCTAGGCGCAGTATTTCCCATTTTCATCACCCCCACGACACTGGTGCCGTGACCAGGATCCTGTACAAGCTTTGCGCTGTATGGTTGTTGAACCTACTGTATGTATGTGTTAGTGCATTGCCTGTATGTATGTAATTGTAAGCATTAAAAGACTTACAATTCCAGGGGGACGAGTGTAGTGGTCTGCACTGACCTCTCAGGCAAGTAACCACATAGACAGGTAGGCGTGGGTAGTGTGTTGATATCAGGGAGCCTAGGTGGTGTAATGGTTAGCACACTGGCCCGGAATGCAAAGAGATGTGGGTTCGAGTCCCGCTCTAGGCGCAATATTTCCCATTTTCACCACCCCCATGACACTGCATAGTCCGATGAAATCTGAAATTTTCAAAACCAAAACAATTATCTAGATTTGATTTTTACATATCTAACTTAGATACTGATGCACTTATTAAACATTTGATTCTGCGTAGAAGGCAACACTGAGTCAATTTAACAGAACCTGTTACTTTCGAAGCCATGGCTTGCCAAAACTAATTATCCTTGTTTGCACTTCAAATATCTCAAAAGTTTACCATTTAAAATAAAAGTAACTTTAAACTAATGTAAAGTAGATACTAGTGATCGATCTAATATATTTATCTCAGACAAATTACAGAAATTCAAAACCATCGGACTATGCAACTTTAATAAACGGAGAGGCCATGTGGCTCCAGCCATTGTTCGCCGAACCAACATTATTTTATTGTCTTCACTTCTATTTGCGTAAACTAATGATATAAATAATATCTTGAAATTTGAAACCCTGCCTATATTTTATTTTTTGGTACATTAGTTGTTTAAGCAGGGGAAATTTCAGTCGCAGACGACTGGTCTTCCTCATTCCACTGCTCCTTGCCCTATCCTAGTAATGCCAAGCGTCTGGCTCGGAAGCGACACGTATCAATTTTTAAGTCATTGGTTTGACTTGACCAGGATTCGAACCCACGACCCCACGATCTACCAACACGGGAGACGGACGCTCTAACTCATTCGGCCATCCCGTCTGGTGGCCATTCATTCCAGTGCAAATTACACAGAAGTTGAATTGTTTAAAATCAATCGTGTTGTTGATTAACACTGATTAATCGCCATCTTGGTGTTTTGTTCCTTTGCAGGTGAGTTATAATTTGCTGATGGATATTTCTATGGTAGGTAACTGATATTTTCAAAATCCCTGGACCATCTCACACGCCAAAGGCACCCATTTTGTAGGAAGACTCACGATTTTGGCTATTCTCTTCCGATATTATGATTCCATGTGGAAATCTCCCAATTTTCACTCTCACCCATGTAAAAAACAAAAATCAGCTAATACGAAAGTCAAAATCAGCTACTTACAGCAGCTTAACGACATTAGTAGCTCAAGGCGGCAAGTAGAGCCTAGAAAATGTCACCTAGATACATTGTGGAACACATGGTGAGACTTGTATGGAAAAGTATAAAATATAAATACGTATCCACGTTATCTATTGCATGATTATACTATTCATGATATAAGTCCGATTGTCATGCTGCGTGTTGCCACACACAAACTTATCTTCCTAATAAACTGTTAAAATGATATTTTTGGTCACACAATGTTAGCATCTCTGTACATATACAAGAGCTCTGGATCTTTATCTACCTGAACTTGCAAATAGTTTGTTTGTTTGTTGTTGTTTTACGTACTAGCAACATCTAAGGTTGTATCAGAACGGGTACCGACTTGTGACAGTATGCACTCATGTCGATTTTATAGTGCTGCCCCATTGGGAAATCAGGCCGCCGGCACCATGACCCGATATCCCATTCAGTCACATTATCCTGACACCGAGCTAACCAGCCCTTGCCCTATCCTAATAATGCCGAGCACCAGGCTAGGAAGCAACAATTATCAATTTTTAAGTCATTGGTTTGACTCGACCGGGAACCAAACCCGCGAACTCCCGATCTTCCGCATGCGAGGCCTGTGCTCTACCGATTCGGCCACAACGCCTGGTACTTGCAAACAGAGATGAGCTTCAAGAGAGTAAGAATAAAACTGGCCTAATCGGTGGAGCATAGGCCTTGTGTACGCAAGATCGAGAGTTCAGTTCTCAGTCGAGTCAAACCAATGACTTACAAAATTGATACTTGTCATTACCTATCCTGGCGCTCAGCATTAATAGGACAGGACAAGGACTGATTAGCACAGTGTCAGGATAATATGACTGAGTGGGAAATTGGGTCATGGTACTGGTGACCTGGGGCCGTATGCAGGTGTCGGTGTTACGGCTCCAAAACGCGTTTAGCGCAGGATTTCCCGGTTAGCGGCGGGATTTCCAGTTTAGCGAGCAAAATTCTGTATGCAGGAAGCGGTGTTACGCTAACACCGCGCGTTTACCCTAAACCCGTTTCATAGCAGGTTTACGGTCGGTGTTAGCATACGGTCCTACCCAAATCTATTCAATGCTGTCATATTTAACAGAATTACATACGCAATAAGTGAAATATGATTAAATTAACCCTAAATTTGAAGCAATATTAACGCTGCCGCCGTAACGGTGGAGATATTAATACTTATATTTTCGAATCGACGAACGTAAAGTAAACAAATCGCCGCCGTCGCCGCGTCGACGTCAACATCCATACTGGCCGACGTCTACGCATTGGCGGCAATGTATTAGCGATTTGTTTAGTTTACGCTCGTCGATTCGAAAACATAACCGTTAATATCGCCGCCGTTACGGCCACAGCGTTAATATTGCTTCGAATTTACGGTTAATTTCATCAAATTTCACTTATTGCGTATCTAATTCTGTTAAATATGATAGCATTTAATATATTTAAGCCTAATATATGGGTAGAGACCCAGAGGGAATTCCCAAATCTATAAATAATTTCACGTTTAGCTAACACTGGCCGTTTAGGCGCTCCTGCATACCACTTGACATATTTCGCCCGTCGGTGTTAGCTATACGTGTTTAGCGGCTAACCTAAAACTCGCGTAACACCGTTTCCTGCATACGGCCCCTGGTCTCCAAGTGGGGCAGCACTATAATGTTGCCTTGAATGTGCACTGTTACGAGTCGGTACCCTTCCTGATATGACCGTAGATGTTGCCAGGACCTGAACCTCCAACAAGCAACCAATTTTGATTGTCCATCGGTGGCGATGATGACAGCAACTCATTAGTTGTTGTGAACTTATCGATGACTGATGAGTCCAATTTGTGCTTGGAATGTGTGGTGGCATGTTGGATATATGTGTGTAGCTGCTGTCAGAGAGTCTGGTAGATGAAGGAGACAATCTTTTCTCTGCTGACACTTTTGTTTAGTTTCAGATATAGGATCAGTTTCAAACTGTGTTGTGCCTTTGCGAATAGAAGTATGCCATGAACTCCTGGGGCCGTATGCACCAATCGGGGATAGGCTTAGCCGGAGTTAAGGCTCTAGCCGCGGATAGCTACCCCAGGGTAGCGGCGGGTTGGAGAAATGTGTGAATCGGTATGCACCAATGTTTTAGCCGCTGCGGATAGCTAACCGTGAGTTTATTTATAGATTTGGGAATGCCCTCTGCGTTTGTGCCCATATATTTGGCTAAAATCTATTGAATGCGATCATATTTAACAGAATTACATACGCAATAAGTGAAATTTATTCAAATTAACCCTAAATTCGAACCCTCCTTAAGGCTACCGCCGCATTGGCGGCGATATTACTAGTTATATTTTCGAATCGACGAACGTAAAGTAAACAAACCGCCGTCGCCGCCAGTATGGATAGGGAGGTCGATGCGGCGGCGGCGGCGATTTGTTTACTTTACCTTCGTCGATTCGAAAATATAACTATTAATATCGCCGCCAATGCGGAGGTAGCCTTAAGGAGGGTTCGAATTTAGGGTTAATTTGAATAAATTTCACTTATTGCGTATGTAATTCTGTTAAATATGATCGCATTCAATAGATTGAGACCCACACACACACACTAACCGCCCCGGCTAGCAGTTAAACCTGATTTGAAACTGGGGTAGCTTAGCCGAGGCTACGGTCGGCGGTTAGCGCTGGCACTGATTGGCGCATACGGATTTTTCACATTTAGCCGTGTGGAGCTAGCCTAGCCACGGTTAAGGCCCTAACTCCGATTGGTGCATACGGCCCCAGGCTTCCCAGGTTTCAGTGTAGAGATTACATTTCGTCAGGTTGTCTTTAAGGCAGTCCTTGAACCTTTTCTTCTGACCACCTTAATTCCTGCGTCCTTTTACAAGTTCACAGTAGACATATATATACACAATTATGATTTGCACGCATGCATGTGTACATGTATATGCACATATACATGTATGGACATATATATTATATACAAGTATAATATACACATATATATGTACACACATATATGCTGTATAAGAATTATATGAGTATAATAACCAGGAATTATATTCTCGCTCCTAACACCCACCCACCAGTAATTGGGTGCTTGAGCCTTGGACTACTCATCTACTGCTCAGGCCTACTCGCCTCAGCTCCAACGGTGGCGCCACGCTCGCCTGCTCATTATCCTACTCACTTACTACCGATGTATCATATAGATACTGATAGATGTGCATGTGACTATGTATATATCATTTTATATTTTATTCATTCCATATTTAAGTTATTTCTCAGTGCATTATTTTGAAATACTTAACTTCTAGCAAAGTACTTTCTTTTGCAACATTTTAATTATCTTAATTCGATACTTTAGGGACATTTAATTACATTGTTTTGAAATATGTTTGTCAGGAATTACTTTTAACGTGTAACAAAGTACTTATTTTCGCTACATTTCAACTATCCTTATTCAATACTTTTAGTTACATTTAAGTAGATTGTTCTGAAATACGTTTTTGAGGAATTACCTTTAACTTGCAACAAATTACCTTTTATTTTGCTACATTTTAAGTACCTTAATTCCAAATTTAGCTACTTTGAATCAAAAGCTAGCCAGCTACCAGGCGCGGTGGCCGAAGCGGTAGAGCGCAGGCCTCGCGTGCATGATATTGGGGCTTCGGTTCTCAGTCGAGTCAAACCAATGACTTAGAAAATCGATACTTGTCACTTCCGAGCCTGGCGTTTGGCATTAATAGGATAGAACAAGGACTCGTTAGGCCAGTGTCACGATAAGTGACTGAGTGGGATATCAGGTCATGGTAATGGAATACTGATCTTCCAGTGGAGCAGCACTATAAAGTCACCATGAGTGTGCACTGTCACAAGTCTGTAGGTACCCGTCCTGATATTACGTTAGATGTTGCGAGGACGTGAAACTCCAACAACCATCCAACCAACAAGTCTGTAGGTACCCATCCTGAGATTACCTTAAATGTGACCAGGACGTAAAACTCCAACAACCAACCAACAAATGAATCAAGCCAATGTACGGTAGATTATGGCTCAACCCAATGATATATTTACCTCAGACAGAATGAGAGAAAACGTAAAACCATCAGACTAAATAATCTTTAATTGGAACCTAGCCTCCCTTCCTTGCCCGGTGAACCGGAAACTGGCTATGCCTAGTTAGGCTCATGCTGTCCGTCAGCCTTATGCAGCAAGTTCTATGTGCAGGCCAATTTGTAGTTGGCATTTATTTTGCTGCCGCTTTG
The DNA here is from genome assembly GCA_030323885.1 of Branchipolynoe longqiensis. NCBI lineage: Eukaryota > Metazoa > Annelida > Polychaeta > Phyllodocida > Polynoidae > Branchipolynoe > Branchipolynoe longqiensis. The sequence goes on along the minus strand of CM059203.1, from coordinate 45,754,633 downwards.
TTTTATACCACAAGCTGCTACTATTTGCCGGTGACCTATATCCTGCACTTCCGGTTGTCGAATCGTGCGCATGCTAATTGGAGTGTTTTACTATTAGCTGATAGGGGTCATCTGAAGGCCATTATGTGGGAATGTCTAAATATAGTTTGTTTTCGTAACATGGAAGCTGTATTATCCATAGCGGATGCTTGCTTGGTGGAGTTTTATGTCCTGGCAACATCTAAGGTCATATCAGGACGCGTTCCTACGGACTTGTTGGTTGGTTGGTTGGTTGTTGGAGTTTTACATCCAGGTAACATCCAAGGTGATATCAGGACGCGTTCCTACGGACTTGTTGGTTGGTTGGTTGTTGGAGTTTTACATCCAGGTAACATCCAAGGTGATATCAGGACGCGTTCCTACGGACTTGTTGGTTGGTTGGTTGTTGGAGTTTTACACCCAGGTAACATCCAAGGTGATATCAGGACGCGTACCTACGGACTTGGTGGTTGGTTGGTTGTTGGAGTTTTACATCCAGGTAACATCCAAGGTGATATCAGGACGCGTACCTACGGACTTGGTGGTTGGTTGGTTGTTGGAGTTTTACATCCAGGTAACATCCAAGGTGATATCAGGACGCGTTCCTACGGACTTGTTGGTTGGTTGGTTGTTGGAGTTTTACATCCAGGTAACATCCAAGGTGATATCAGGACGCATTCCTACGGACTTGTTGGTTGGTTGGTTGTTGGAGTTTTACACCCAGGTAACATCCAAGGTGATATCAGGACGCGTACCTACGGACTTGGTGGTTGGTTGGTTGTTGGAGTTTTACATCCAGGTAACATCCAAGGTGATATTAGGACGCGTACCTACGGACTTGGTGGTTGGTTGGTTGTTGGAGTTTTACACCCAGATAACATCCAAGGTGATATCAGGATGTGTTCCTACGGACTTGTTGGTTGGTTGGTTGTTGGAGTTTTACATCCAGGTAACATCCAAGGTGATATCAGGACGCGTTCCTACGGACTTGTTGGTTGGTTGGTTGTTGGAGTTTTACATCCAGGTAACATACAAGGTGATATCAGGACGCGTTCCTACGGACTTGTTGGTTGGTTGGTTGTTGGAGTTTTACATCCAGGTAACATCCAAGGTGATATCAGGACGCGTACCTACGGACTTGGTGGTTGGTTGGTTGTTGGAGTTTCACACCCAGGTAACATCCAAGGTGATATCAGGACGCGTTCCTACGGACTTGTTGGTTGGTTGCTTGTTGGAGTTTTACACCCAGGCAACATCTAAGGTCATATCAGGACGCGTTCCTACGGACTTGTTGGTTGGTTGCTTGTTGGAGTTTTACACCCAGGTAACATCCAAGGTGATATCAGGATGCGTTCCTACGGACTTGTTGGTTGGTTGGTTGTTGGAGTTTTACACCCAGGCAACATCCAAGGTGATATCAGGACACATACCTATGGACTTGTTGGTTTGTTGGTTGTTGGAGTTTTACACCCAGGTAACATCCAAGGTGATATCAGGACACATACCTATGGACTTGTTGGTTGGTTGGTTGTTGGAGTTTTACACCCAGGTAACATCCAAGGTGATATCAGGACACGTTCCTACGGACTTGTTGGTTGGTTGGTTGTTGGAGTTTTACACCCAGGTAACATCCAAGGTGATATCAGGACGCATTCCTACGGACTTGTTGGTTGGTTGGTTGTTGGAGTTTTACGCCCTGGCAAATCAGTAGAGTGCAGACTTCCCGTGCGGAAGACCGGAGTTCGATTCCCGGTCGAGTCAAAGCAATGACTTACAAAATTGATACTTGTCACAACCTAGCCTGGTGTTCGGCATTACTAGGAGTAGGACAGGGTAAGGGCTGGTTAGAGGATTGTCAGGATAATGTGATACATTATCCTGACAATCCTCAACATGCGCATCATTTGGGCATGGTGCCAGCAGTAGGCCTGGTCTCCCAGTGGGGCAGCACTATAAAGTCGCCATGAGTACGCACTGTCACTATTCTGTAGGTACTCATCCTGATATGACCTTAGATGTTGCTAGGATGTAAATCTCCAGCAACCAACCAATTTACATGTCAGTGTATATTGAGGGTAATGTTGATATGCTTTTAACTTTTATTTTTCTATTTTTTCTTTCTATGGTATAAGCAATGTATATGTGTTATTGTTAAAATGGGGAAAGCACCTCATAAGTATCATACTTCTGCTTTCTCCTTTTTCATGTGAAAAAATTACTGATATAAAGATCAACTTGTGTGTACATTGACCATGTGGAGATACATATATTATTATTATTATATCCACCACACATAGTCCTGCTGACAATCGTAAAGAGACGCAAACTGCAGTGGTATGGCACATATTTCCCGTTCATCAGGTCTGGCCAAAACCATCTTGCAAGGCACAGTGAAAGGGGGAAGCAGACACGGCGGACAAAGGTAGCGGTGGGAAGACGACATGAGAAAATCCAAAAAAATTAACATAGGCCATGTTCACACACGGGCGTTAAGTCACCTCAACTAGTTCACCTTGTCTAGTTTGGCTCATATTCGCTGTGTGGAGGCGATGCTGAGGCGGATTAGGGCTGATTCGCCTCATCTAGTTCGCTTCAAGTAAACCACGTCGCGAGGTAGTCCAGATGAACCGAACTAGCTTAAGTCGGCCCACCTTGATTGTGTGGACGGTAGCGGTTTACTTGAAGTGGATTAAGCACGTCACACTATATAATATAATTTGGTCTATGAACCGGCTAGAGGTGCACAGATATTTTTTTCATCATTTATTTTTAGGGTTTCACTGCCCAGCAGAAGTTTTGACCGTTCCAAAACAATACGATTCAGGCCATACATATCTAGGTCAAACCCACACTCTCTCCTGGCGACGTCAACTACCCGACACCGGTCGTTCTGTATGCACTGCTTCCATATGACAGGGCCATAAACGGGGGATTCCCGCCAAACATCGTGGTTAAGTCCATACTTGCTCATGTGCAGATATCGATTTCCGCCTTAAACCGCCCCAAGTACTGCGTGTGTGGATACGACACACTTTCATGCCTAGTTCGCCTCATCTAGTTCGCCTTATCTAGTTCGGCGTAAAGTTGTGCTGTGTGAACACGGCTATAGGCTACTAACCATACCAACCAATTATCTAACTGCTACTGAAATGCAGGCAATCAAATACCTTATCAGCAGCTACTGTATGATAAGATAACACCAAACATTACATCTGGTCAGCATTGAAAACAACCCTGAATACCCAGGCGTATATGCTATGGACAGTGTAAATACAGCCTCAATAAAAAATAAAAAATGTTAAAAGAGAGAATGGTCGGGTCTGGAGTTTGGCAAGTCCCAGAGGGCAGCGGAGAACAGGGATAAATGGAGAAAACTGGGGCCATATGCATGACGCGGTGTTAGCGTCGTTTGGTGTTAAAGCCTGATGCCATTTAGCTATCTCCGAGATGGGGAATTAGGTCACGCAGTATGTAGAGGCGCCTAACATTTCATTATAGCTAAACGTGAAGTTATTTATAGATTTGGGAAATCTCGGCGAGCCTGTTGCCGGCGAGCACCTGGTTGGGCCTAATATATTGCCTTCTCCACTCACCGGGAACCAGCGAGCCTTGTTACTGGTGAGCCTGTTCCCGGCGAGCACTGCTATTTCACAATATCGCCGGTGGCGGCGGCGTTAATATCAGTTTGATTATTGGTTTAATTTGACCAAAATTTGGCGGTGGCATTAATCGATTTTAGGGTTAATTTGATGAAATTTCACTTATTGCGTATGTAATTCTGTGAAATATGATAGCATTGAATAGATTTGGCTGTAATATATCGCTGCCGATGCGGCGGTTGCCTTCTCCACACACCGGGAACCAGCAAGCCTTGTTACTAGTGAGCCTGTTCCTGGCGAGCACTGCATTCTGACAATATCGCCGCCGTTTCGGCGACGGCGATTTGTTTAGTTTACATTTGTCGATTCGACAATATTATTATCTCTGCTGATTTAGCGACGGCATTAATATCACTTCGATTTTAGTGTTAATTTGATGAAATTTCACTTATTGCATATGTAATTCTATAAAATATGAGAGCATTCAATAGATTTGGGCCTAATCGATACCTAACACCGCCCTTAAACCACCTATGGAACAGGTTTACCATAACCTAGTTTAAGCTTGTGGTGTTAGGGCTATCACTGACTCTTGCATGTGACTTTGCGTCGCTAAACGCGGGATTCCCGCCAAACACCGTTTTGGCTCAGTAACACCAACCCATGCATATGGCCCCTGGTTGCAAAGTCATCTGTGGTACCCTAACACCTCTCGTGGTTAAGGGATTGATGATGATGATGAGTCATTTACTAATGTGTACACCAGGGCAAGAAATACCCATACTCACTTTCCCGGGCTCTTTCTTATATGGTCACCGGGCGGGCCCCGCGTGCCGAAGATGGGGAGTTTGGTTCCCGGTCGAGCCAAACCAATGACTCATGAAATTTGTACTTGTCACTTCCTACCGAGGTGCTCGGCACTAATAGGACACGGCAAGGACTGGTTAGCTCACTGTCAGGATAATGTGACTGAGTGGGATATCAGGTCATGGTGCCAGCAGTAGGCCAGGTCTCCCAGTGGGGCAGTGCTATGATATCGGCATGAGTGTGCACTGTCGCAAGTCTGTAGGTACTATTCTTGATATGACCTTAGATGTTGTGAGGATGTAAAACTCCAACAAACAACCAACCTTCCCGAGCTCTTCCTTGTAGGGTGATGCTGTAGGTGATGACGTCAGAACCTACCAGCTGATGCGCACCAGCGACATGCGCAGAAACATGGCTATGGTATTGGTAGTAACGCTGCCTAGGTATGGCGGACCGCAAATACAAGCAAACATGTTGAATAATAGCAAAATGAAGCACCCGAAGAAATGTCAATAAAGGCTTCGGTGACATTTGAGGTGTTTTCGGAATTGCAGTCTCGCTTTCGTTACTGGGGGGTCACTGCTTGGCAATCCGGTTCAGCCCAATTGCATTGTGGGTAATGTTAAAGCTGCATGATTTGATGGTTTTGGGTGGTTTGTTGTTGGAGTTTTAAGTCCTGGCAACATCTAAGGTAATATCAAGATGGGTACCTACAGACTTGTGACAGTGCGCACTCATGTTGACTTTATAGTGCTGACCCATTGGGAGACCAGGCTGCTGGCACCATGACCCGATATCCCACACAAGTCATGTTATCTTGACACTGAGCTAACCGGTCCTTGCCCTATCCTATTAATGCTGAGTGCCAGGCTAGGAAGTGACAAATATTAATTTAGTAAGTCATTGGTTTGACTCGACCGGGACCCAAACTCCTGGTTATAGTCCAATGAAAGCATAAAGCTATTGTCACACCTAACCGGACTGAGCACCGGAGACCGCCGGAAAAATAATTTTCTCGTCCGGTGCTCTCCGTCAGAAGAAATCTATTGAAATGTAGCAAAATTGTGTAAATTGCCACCGGGCTACCGGACGCGAATCGGACCCGAACCGGACGAGAACCGGAGAGAATCGGACGCGAATTGGACAAGAACTGGACACCTATCGCACGCGTACCGGTCTGTTTTTATTTCTATGACACGCCGAAAACATATAAATAGCGGCAGATCGAATATCGGCAAATCACATCTTCGCCAGAATTCACCTTGTCAACATCGATTTTTATTGTCTCACAATTCCGGAGGCTACCGGAGACGAACCGGACGGGTACCGGACATGAACCGGACTAACCGGACACCAACCAGACACCTACCGGACACGTCAGTCCGGCGGTGTCCGGCAGAAGTTTTGAACACGTTCAAAACTTGTACCGGAGACTGCCGGATACCACCGGATACCGCCGGATGGTTACCGGACGGTACCCGGACATCGCCGTACACAACCGGACAGTGTCCGGTTCTCCTCCGGTTCCCCAGACCTGTGAGGTGTGACAATGGCTTTGCATTCCCAAAACCAAACCAATTATCTAGAATTGAAGCTACATATCTAATTTAGATACTGACGCACATATGAAGCATGTGCTCCATAACCAACCAACTAAGAATTGTAAAATATGTAGAATCAATTCTTGATAATTGTTTTGGTTTTTGAAAATTTGGGGAGCGGGACATAGCTCAGGCGGTAGCGTCTCCACATGTGAATCTGTCAGTCATCCGATCGATCCTTCTCACTTGACCCATCTGCAATTTGGGCTATTTTCTGTTCCAACCAGTGGTCCACAACTGGTTCATAAAAAGGCTGTGGTATATGCCATACTGTCAGTGTGAAAGCGAATATAAAAGACCCCTTGGTGCTTATCGGAAAGAGTACCCTATGTGGCGGCGGCGGGTTTCCACCAAAGAAATATATCAGAATGACCATATCTTTTACGTCCAATAGCTGATGATACAATAAAAACATCAATGAGCTCTAGAGGCTTTACTTTAAAAGGAAAATGTTGATGCTTCATTGGACTATGCAGCTTTAATATTAACTGATTATTCAATATTCAGCAGCCCCTAATTGCCCAAATAATACCCAGAACACACTGCCCGTGCAGATGCCCCGATGCACTTCCGGTTCACATGCGCAGACAGTCCACTCAGCGTCACATTGATTTCGCTTCTTTTGTTGTATTTGGTTATGATCGAATGTCAGTTATGACTGATCATCGTTGACTGAAAAAGGGAGGGTGGGCGTGGGGGCGGGGGCGGACTAATTGAGTTGAATGAGAGTGCAGTTAGTTGAATCCCATGATCTACCAAAACGGGAGAATGACGCTCAACTCATTCGGTCATCCCGTCTTTTTTTTCTTTTTTTCTTTTTTCTTGAAGATTTATACGGCCTATCATGGATAAGTCTGAATAGACTTGTTTTCACCATTAGACAGTTTGTCGATAGAAAGCCTGAGTCTAAACTTTTACCGACTCGAGGGATTTTTAACGTCCCACACCACATAGACATGGTATGAGAGCAACTGGCCTTTGATGTCGCTGTAAGTTATACACAGCGGTGGAAATCCAAATTGACAGAGGTGGGGGCATGGGGAATTGAACCACTAACCTTCAGATTAGGAGTCCGACCTAGAAAAAAGTCAGACACTCTAACCACTCTGCTAAAGAGAACACCGTCTGGTCTTTAGAATGTAGTAGTCTGCACTGACCTCTCAGGCAAGGGAGCCGCATAGACAGCTGGGTGTGGGTATGGTGATGCCGTTAGAGAATCTATGTTTGTTTGTTGTTGTTTTATGTCCTAGCAACATCTATGCTCATATCAGGACGGGTACCGATTTGTGACAGTGCACAGTCATGATGGCTTTATAGTGCTACCCAACTGGGAGGCTGCCTTCCAGCACCATGACCTGATATCCCACTCAGTCACATTATCCTGACACTGAGCCAACCAGCCATTGCTCTATCCTATAAATGCTGAGCTCCTGGCTAGGAAGCGACAAGTATCAATTTTTAAGTCATTGCTTTGACTCGACCAGAGTTTGAACCCGTGGGTTTGAATCCCACGATCTGCCAAACTAGGAGGTGGAAGCTTAACTCAGTGGGGCATCCCGTCTGGTCTTGAGAGTGGAGTAGTCTGCTTTGATCTCTCAGGCAAGGAGCCACATAGACATGTGGGTGTGGGTAGGGTGATGACATCAGGGAGCCTAGTTGGTGTAATGGTTAGTGTAGTAGTCTGCATTGACCTCTCAGGCAAGGAACCGCATAGACAGGTAGGGGTGGGTAGGGTGGTGACATCAGGTAGCCTAGGTGGTGTGATGGTTAGTGTAGTAGTCTGGATTGACCTCTCAGGGGAGGAGCCACATTGACAGGTGGGCGTGGTAGGGTGGTGACATCCGGGAGCCTAGGTGGTGTAATGGTTAGTGTAGTAGTCTGCCTTGACCTCTTAGGCAAGGAAACACATAGACATGTGGGTGAGGGTAGGATGATGACATCAGGGAGCCTAGGTTTATTTTTAAAACACGGCCGATTGATTTATGTAACCTTTAATTTAGTGTATAATTCTGCACTGACCTCTCAGGCAAGTAACCACATAGACAGGTAGGCGTAGATAGGGTGGTGACATCATGGAACCTAGGTGATGTAAAGGTTAGCACATTGGCCGTGGAATGGCAAGATGTTTGGGTTTAAAACCTGTTCTAGCCGCAATAGTTCACGTTACATTCTACCAGTACATCTGAGACCAAGGCTTAAGTGCCTGTCACACCTTACTAGATTGAACAACGGACATCAACCGGACAAAGAATTTTCTAGTCGGGTGGTGTTCGGTATCAAAATGTTCTGAAATGTGTCGAAATGTTGCAATGTCCGCCGGACGAAACATATGCTAAACGGACAAGGAACATACATTAATGAACATCAACTGGACATGTACTGGATTGTTCACAGACGCGCCGAAAACATATACTGACCGAATTCCCGCAACACTGTCAACGGACTCTGCAGGAAGCAAACCGGAGACGTAATGGTTGGGTAACTGACATGAACTGCACTAAACGGACTTAAAATGGACACCAACCATACACGTCAGTCCTGCGGTGTCCGGTACAAGTTTTGTGGATGTTCAAAACTTGCCACTGGACACCACCGGACACAGCACAGACACGGCAGCTGCCAACCGTATATAAACTGTACATTGCCGTATTTCACTGGACAGTGTCCGATTTCTGTCTGGTTCCTCAATCCGGTGAGGTGTGACTGGGCCTTTATACCCATATCCAGTAGGAGAATTGGAAGCGGCTTGTTCACAAAGCAGTGTCAGCGTCTTTAGTCTTTAATCCCCCAAAACACTGCTGGGCTGCCTTATATAGCCGTACCCTCCTACCGGCACCTGGCAGTTAAAGGACTGGTTTGCTCAGTGTCAGGATAATGTGACTGAGTGTGATATCGGCTCATGGTGCTGGCACTAGGCCTGGTCTCCCAGTGGGGCAGCACTATAAAGCCACCATGAGTGCGCACTGTCACAAGTCTCGATCCCTGGATATGACCTTAGATGTCCTGATATGACCTTAGATGTTGCTCGGATGTAAAACAACAAACACACATTGATTAAGACACTGCTGCTACTAATCCTGGGATGGCACACTTGCGGAGCAGCTCAGCGGCAGACATATCAGGCCTCAGGTTAATGTTCGGTTTATGGGGTTTGCCACCCCAAGGCCTTCCGGACTTCGACCTCAATGACCAGCCAGTCCTATATTGACTGCTGAGGCAAGCAGTTGGTTGGTTATTGGACTTTTACATCCTGACAACATCTAAGGTCATATCAGGACTGGGAGACCAGGCTGCCAGCACCATGACCCAATATCCCACTCAGTCACATTATCCTGACACTGAGCCAACCAGTCTTTGCCCTATCCTAATAATTCTGAGCATCTGGCTAGGAAGTGACAAGTATCAATTATTAAGTCATTGGATTGACTCGACGTCAGTTCAAGTCCCACGATCTATCAAAACAGGAGACAAACGCTCAACTCATTCAGCCATCCCATCTGGTGTCCTTACTGGGAACACCAAGTATATATATATATATATATATATATATATAAATATAACTTTTCGGACGACGCAATAAGCCTATATCCCGACACTTCCACACATGGTTCAGCTCGCAGGTCACTCAGTGTAACCAGAGGACGTAGGCACGTAACTGGGTCAACTACCATGAAACTAGGTCACACAGGTTCCAGAGGCGCCTCTCGCGGCCATCATTGTTAAACGGCTAGGAATAGACTACATCGCCATTCCAGCGGCGTGGTGCATTGTGGGATTCGTGGAAGAAAACCAAACCTGTGAGAAGGACATGGTACTGGGTGCAGCTATGAAATGTGCTAGTTTCAGCTCATCTCAGCTCTTGCTTGAAACAGAGAATACCAACTAAACAATTTATATAATAAATTAAGACATAAATCTTTTATCCAGCATTGCATTTGCATCAATATAATCAGCACATCTTATGCCATGTGCATTTAGATTCCGACAAACCTGGGCACTCAGACTAGTGTTAGAGCCATAGCCAGAGTAAATTTTACTTATTTTATTCATGGTTTACTTATATCCTATGGTTAATGATATATGTAGAACTAGATTTAAGTAGGGTTAATCAGATATTGGTTATGTATTTCTCTGGAACAAGTGTCTGTTGACACATTTGGCATTTTAATGTTTAGAACAAGAATTAATAATGGCGATGTGGATATCAGCCTTAAAGTGACTGATTGTTTTGTGTGGAATTGTATGTGTCTTAGCTCAAAATGGTTATCTATGGCTACTTTTGTCTTAGATATATTCATCAGATCATTTTATTGCATGTGTGCATACATGTTTATGCCAAATTGTTCTGTATTTTTTAATTAATTTTGAATAAAATCTAAGTTTTGCCCTATGCGTATCGGCAAACTCAATTGCTGTACGCCTTTGCTTTGCTGCCAGCGGCGTTTTCAGCGCATGCACAGTCAGAACGGTGATCTCGCCCATATCTACGCAGCGGCCGATTTTCGATATTCACAAGGTCACAGAATAAAAATGTATACAGATACAACTAAGCCAAATATTTATTGTGATGACAGAATTGGTCTTAGCGTCACAATGAACTCAAGAATGGGTGTGTAGCCAATATCTTAACTTTGCTGGCGTGAGTTAATTAAAGCTGCATAGTCCGATGAAAACATCAAATTTTCAAAACCAAAGCAATAATCTAGATTTGATTCTACATGTCTAACTTAGATACTGGGACACTTATAAAACATGTGTTGCTACATATAATGGAATACTGTGGCAATTTAATAGTAATAGTGTGTTACTGCTGAAGCCCATGGTGTTCGAGTTTTGGTGTGCTTGCCAACATTAATTTTACATGGTAGCACTTAAAATATCTCAAAAGTTAATAATAATTACTTCAAACGAAAGTAAGGTAGATTATAACGATCAACCTAATATATATTTATCTCAGAAAATGAGAAGTGATTTAAGCATTTTCAAACGTGTGTCCCAAGTTGCTCGCTTCACTCCAATGCTTACCCTCACTCTCACTTCACTCACTCCACTGTCACTTCACTCACGCCACTCTCACTTTACTCACTCCACTCCCACTTCACTCACTCCACTCTCAGTACACTGTCACTTCACTTACTGCACTCACTTCACTTACTGCACTCTCACTTCACTCACTCCAATCTCACTTCACTAATGTCACTCCCACTTCACTAGCACTCCACTCTCACTCACTCCCATTCCACTCTCACTCCACTCTCACTTCACTCTCTTCACCCTCACTCTCACTCCACTCTCACTTCATTATCACTTCACTCTCACGTCACTCTCACTTCACTCCACTCTCACTCCACTCTCACACCATTCTCACTTGTCTCTCACTTCACTATCACTTCAATCTCACTCCTCTCATTCCACTATCACCTCACACTCACTTCACTCTCACTCTACTCTCACTCCTCACACACTTCTCTCTCACATCTCTCACTTCACTCTTACTCCCCACTCACTTCTCTCTCACTTCATTCTCTCACTTCATTCTCTTACTTAACTGTCATGCCACTGTCACTCCACTCACTCCGCCCTCACTCTCACTCCACTCTCACTCCACTCTCACTCCACTCTCACTCCACGCTCACCCCACTCTCACTTCACTCTCACTCACTCCACTCTCACTTCACTCTCTTCACCCTCACTCTCACTCCACTCTCATTTCATTATCACTTCACTCTCATGTCACTCTCACTTCACTCCACTCTCACTTCACTCTCACGCCACTCTCACTCCACTCTCACTCCACTCTCACTCCACTCTCACTTCACTCTCTTCACTCTCACTCCACTTTCACTCCACTCTCACTTCATTATCACTTCATTATCACCTCACTCTCACGTCACTCTCACTTCACTCTCACTTCACTCCACTCGAACTTCATTCTCACTTCACTCTTACTACCCACTCACTTCTCTCTCACTTCCCTCTCACTCCACTGTTACACTACAGTCACTCCACTCTCACTCCACTCTCACTCCACTCTCACTCCACTCTCACACCACTCTCACACCACTCTCACTTCACCCTCACTTCACGCTCACTGCTCACTCACTTGTCTCTCCCTTCACTCTCACTCCGCCTCACTCTCACCATCACCACACTCTCACCCTCACCGACGCCCAGCTTGTTTATACTAAATACCACTGAGTGAGTGAGTTGCCTGGTTCAACAAACCTCTGCTTGGTGCGTGGCATTCGCTGCTATTTCACGATCTGGGATGGGATTGAACTTCTCTATATAGCCATTATCTGGAGTAACCAAGGTTTGTTTTTACTCGGGAACTTTGGCTCTGAGGGCGAGGAGTAATCTATCATTCTCTCATCGGTCCAAACAGGGCATATTCTTTTACCTTTAAAATTACAAATCATTTACCGAAAGCGAAGCCTGTTTTATTTAGTGACACCTGTACAGCACATTGATTTTTGTATCATCGGCTATTGGCTATCAAACATATGGTCATTCTGACATATTTCTTTGAAGGAAACGTGCTGCCACCACATATGCAACTCTTTCCGATAAGCAGCAAGGGGTCTTTTATATGCACTTTCCCACAGACAGGACAGCACCCCAAATCATATTCCAACAGACCTAACTTAAGAAAAACCTAAGCCCTTATTTATTGTGTGTGTGTGATATTTGTCCATTCTGGGATTAATTGAAGATAACATTTAGACCCAAATTGCCCTTCTTGAAATTAGACTGGTTGGCTCAGTGTTACTGACTGGGAAATCAGTCTTTTTTTTGGTGGTAAATTAATGTTTTCCAGCTGTAAGTGTTACAGGTGTCATTGCGCATTGTCACAATTCAGTACCCGTCCTGATATGACCATAGACATTGCTAGGACATAAAAGGGCAACAAACAATTATAGATTCCTACCGGCATCACACTACCCACACCTACCTGTCTATGTGACTCCTTGCCTGAGAGGTCAGGGCAGACTACTACACTAACCATTACACCACCTAGGCTCCCTGATGTCATGACCCTACCCTCACCTACCTGTCTATGTGGCTCCTTGCCTGAGAGGTCAGGGCAGACTACTACACTAACCATTACACCCCCTAGGCTCCCTGATGTCATCACACTACCCACACCTACATGTCTATGTGGCTCCTTGCCTGAGAGGTCAGGGCAGACTACTACACTAACCATTACACCACCTAGGCTCCCTGATGTCATCACCATACCCTCACCCACATGTCTATGTGGCTCCTTGCCTGAGAGGTCAAAGCAGACTACTCCACTAACCATTACACCACCTAGGCTCCCTGATGTCATCACCCTACCCTCACCCACATGTCCATGTGGCTCCTTGCCTGAGAGGTCAGTGCAGACTTATACACTAACCATTACACCACCTAGGCTCCCTGATGTCATCACCCTACCCTCACCTACCTGTCTATGTGGCTCCTTGGCTGAGAGGTCAGTGCAGACTACTACACTAACCATTACACCACCTAGGCTCCCTGATGTCATCACCCTACCCTCACCTACCTGTCTATGTGGCTCCTTGCCTGAGAGGTCAGTGCAGACTACTACACTAACCATTACACCACCTAGGCTCCCTGATGTCATCACCATACCCACGCATGCCTGTGTATGTGTCTCCTTGCCTAAGAGGTCAGTGCAGACTACTACACTAACCATTACACCACCTAGGCTCTCCGATGTCATCACCCTACCCACACCTACTTGTCTATGTGGCTCCTTGCCTGAGAGGTCAGTGCAGAATACTACACTAACCATTACACCACCTAGGCTCTCCGATGTCATCACCCTACCCACACCTACTTGTCTATGTGGCTCCTTGCCTGAGAGGTCAGTGCAGAATACTACACTAACCATTACACCACCTAGGCTCTCCGATGTCATCACCCTACCCACACCTACTTGTCTATGTGGCTCCTTGCCTGAGAGGTCAGTGCAGACTACTACACTAACCATTACACCACCTAGGCTCTCCGATGTCATCACCCTACCCACACCTACTTGTCTATGTGGCTCCTTGCCTGAGAGGTCAGTGCAGACTACTCCACTAACCATTAAACCACCTAGGCTCCCTGATGTCACCACCCTACCCACACGTACATGTCTATGTGGCTCCTTGCCTGAGAGGTCAGTGCAGACTACTACACTAACCATTACACCACCTAGGCTCCCTGATGTCATCACCCTACCCTCACCCACATGTCTATGTGGCTCCTTGCCTGAGAGGTCAGTGCAGACTACTACACTAACCATTACACCACCTAGGCTCCCTGATGTCATCACCATACCCTCACCCACATGTCTATGTGGCTCCTTGCCTGAGAGGTCAGTGCAGACTACTACACTAACCATTACACCACCTAGGTCCCTGATGTCATCACCATACCCTCACCCACATGTCATGTGGCTCCTTGCCTGAGAGGTCAGTGCAGACTACTACACTAACCATTACACCACCTAGGCTCCCTGATGTCATCACCATACCCTCACCCACATGTCTATGTGGCTCCTTGCCTGAGAGGTCAGTGCAGACTACTACACTAACCATTACACCACCTAGGCTCCCTGATGTCATCACCCTACCCTCACCCACATGTCCATGTGGCTCCTTGCCTGAGAGGTCAGTGCAGACTACTACACTAACCATTACACCACCTAGGTTCTCCGATGTCATCACCCTACCCACACCTACTTGTCTATGTGGCTCCTTGCCTGAGAGGTCAGTGCAGACTACTACACTAACCATTACAGCACCTAGGCTCCCTGATGTCATCACCCTACCCTCACCCACATGTCCATGTGGCTCCTTGCCTGAGAGGTCAGTGCAGACTGCTACACTAACCATTACACCACCTAGGCTCCCTGATATCATCACCCTACCCTCACCCACATGTCCATGTGGCTCCTTGCCTGAGAGGTCAGGGCAGACTACTACACTAACCATTACACCACCTAGGTTCTCCGATGTCATCACCCTAACCACACCTACTTGTCTATGTAGCTCCTTGCATGAAAGGTCAGTGCAGACTACTACACTAACCATTACACCACCTAGGTTCTCCGATGTCATCACCCTAACCACACCTACCTGTCTATGTGGCTCCTTGCCTGAGAGGTCAGTGCAGACTACTACACTAACCATTACACCACCTAGGTTCTCCGATGTCATCACCCTACCCACACCTACTTGTCTATGTGGCTCCTTGCCTGAGAGGTCAGTGCAGACTACTACACTAACCATTAAACCACCTAGGCTCCCTGATGTCATCACCATACCCTCACCCACATGTCTATGTGGCTCCTTGCCTGAGAGGTCAGTGCAGACTACTACACTAACCATTACACCACCTAGGTTCTCCGATGTCATCACCCTACCCACACCTACTTGTCTATGTGGCTCCTTGGCTGAGAGGTCAGTGCAGACTACTCCACTAACCATTAAACCACCTAGGTTCTCCGATGTCATCACCCTACCCACACCAACTTGTCTATGTGGCTCCTTGCCTGAGAGGTCAAAGCAGACTACTCCACTAACCATTACACCACCTAGGCTCCCTGATGTCATCACCCTACCCTCACCCACATGTCCATGTGGCTCCTTGCCTGAGAGGTCAGTGCAGACTACTACACTAACCATTACACCACCTAGGTTCTCCGATGTCATCACCCTACCCACACCTACTTGTCTATGTGGCTCCTTGCCTGAGAGGTCAGTGCAGAATACTACACTAACCATTACACCACCTAGGCTCCCTGATGTCATCACCATACCCTCACCCACATGTCTATGTGGCTCCTTGCCTGAGAGGTCAGTGCAGACTACTACACTAACCATTACACCACCTAGGTTTTCCGATGTCATCACCCTACCCACACCTACTTGTCTATGCGGCTCCTTGCCCGAGAGGTCAGCGCAGACTTATTTATACACTAACCATTACAGCACCTAGGCGCCCTGATGTCATGACCCTACCCTCACCTACCTGTCTAGGTGGCTCCTTGGCTGAGAGGTCAGTGCAGACTACTCCACTAACCATTAAACCACCTAGGCTCCCTGATGTCATCACCATACCCTCACCCACATGTCCATGTGGCTCCTTGCCTGAGAGGTCAGTGCAGACTACTACACTAACCATTACAGCACCTAGGTTCTCCGATGTCATCACCCTACCCACACCTACTTGTCTATGTGGCTCCTTGCCTGAGAGGTCAGCGCAGACTTATTTATACACTAAATTAAAGGTTACACAATCCAATCGGCCGTGTTTTAAAAATAAAAAATATATAAGCAGTTTGGGGAAACACCTGACATGAGAGTATGTTGGGTCATATCAGGACGGGTACCGACTTGTGACAGTGCGCACTCATGGCAACTTTGTAGTGCTTCCCCACTGGGAAATCAGGCCGCCAGCACCATGACCTGATATCCCACTCAGTCACATTATCCTGACACTGAGTCATTGGTTTGACTCAACCAGGGTTCGAACCCACGACCCCACGATCTACCAACACGGGAGCCGGACGCTCTAACTCATTCAGCCATCCCGTCTGGTCCCTTCGTTGATGTAATTCAGTACCCTGAATTGGTAGGCGAAAATGTGTGATTGCCTATATCCAGGGAACATGTATTAACTGGCAATACATATTTATATTAATAGAAAGATGCAAATCTGCTGAACCAAGTAAATGACGATCAGCCACATTTGGTGTTTAATTTAGGAGTAATTAAGGATTGAATTTACATTAAACCAGAAGGATTTTCATGTCTTGCATCTCATATTATGGTGATTACATAAGACAGTGCTTGTTATAACCTACTTTATGTTAATTTGGAGTAAAGGACCGCATCTATTTGCTCTATGGTGACCAGCCGGCGAGCCAAAGACACAGACAGGGTAAGAGTAGAAAGTGAAATGCTGGCAGGCTCCGCCTCCTGGAACTCTTTTCAGACAATATCGAGGAGGAGCATGGCCAGCGGAGAGGAGATAGAGAGAGGTGTCGATGAAGTACAATCCAGATAGCAAGTGTGACTCAACTCTCCTCATTTCTCTTTCCTATACTCTACCCTTTTTTTCTCTCCCAGGTTTACTTCTCCTCCTGATCAAGGGAGTTGTTTGTTGGATGTGGCCCTTTACCTTTTTGTTTCTCTCGCTTTGTTCATGTTGTTGGAACCGCTGAACCCACCTTTACCCGTCCCTTCCTTGTAAACCCTTGCTGCTGTCTGCTGGATACAAGTGCTGTGCTACCGCCAGACCAGAGTGATTCGGGCGACCCCAATGACTCGTCATTTAATCATTGTAAAGATATCCACCAGCTTCTCCAACCGTCCCACGAGAAGATTAATCTTCAACCAAAGATTGGGCCGATTTATCGGTGCCTCTCTGTAATGCTGCAGTTCTGCAGCTGGTAACCGTCGCAAGGTTACAAACACCCCAGAAGTCATTTTGAGTAACTTTGATGGCCAACTCTGGAGATATCTGAAGTGAGATATAACTTTGAATTTGGTGTGCACACCGAAATGACGGACATGTGTGACTTGCAGCCACAACAGTGATTCCCTCCATTAACTAATAACTTCAGTTAACATTCCTGCTTTGCAACGATGCAATTTTAATGAGTTACATATGTAGAATTAAAAAGTCAACAAATACTTTGGTTTTGAAAGGGTTTCCACAACTGGTTCATCAAAGGTTGTGGTACGTGCTATCCTGCCTGTGGGAAAGTGCATATAAAAGACCCCTTGCTGCTTATCGGAAAGAGTAGCCTATGTGGCGGCCGGCAGTGGGTTTCCTATAAAGAAATATATCAGAATGACCATATGTTTGAGGTCCAATAGCCGGTGATACGAAAATGAATGTGCTCTAGAGGCATCGTTAAATAAAACAAGCTTTACATTTCGCGAAATGGTTTCATCAGATAATGGAGCTTTAATTTACAGAAAGCCGAAGCACACGTGCCAAATCATTAATATGATGGATGTTCTTCAGATCTGTTTTTATTTCGCAGATGGCATTCATGTTTTGCTGACCGCAGCCTTCAAGTTCAGTGGAAAGTCATGCATCATTATATTTAAAGTCATGATATAATCTGATAAAAAGGGTAATATTTTCAAAATTAGTAATACTTATTTCATTTTATATATATCCAACTTATATAGACAGGATAAATCACTTATCAATGTATAAAAGGGCGGAGCGGCTTATCTTTGTTTACTGCGCGATTTATTACTGTCCAGTAAATTGTTTGCGTGTACAACGAAAATTAATGTGGTTTGGCTTAATACGGCCTGATGGGATCGATCCCTCCACCTGCTACTGCAGCGCCACCATGTGTTCGTACCCTGTGCCCCACTATTCGGCCAGTTTGCACCGGGTTTTCAAGCTTTGTAACCGGTTAGGCAGTTATCCTAGCCAAGGACTAGTATTAAAACTGATCAACCCATACCCATGTTGTCTTTTGTCTTCCAGAGCGTAGCCTAACTTTATACTAGTGCATGGGTTAATCAATTGGTTCTGTAGGAAACATTTAATCAATTTAAACAAATATGACCAACCATCCAACTGGTTAGCTGAGTGTCAGGATAATACGACTGAGTCGGATGTCGGGGCCAGGAGAACCACGGGAGCCCAATTAACCGCATTTGAAATGTTTCCTTGATTACCCAAAAGGAGAGAGAACACAATTAGGGAAAAACGAGCACACACCACGTGACCAGTCCGGCGTGGTGATGAATCGCCTGCCCCCCTACCGGCGCCCGCGTGTACTAATAATAGTTGGTTGGTTGTTGGAGTTTTGCGTCCTGGAAACATCTCAGGTGATATCAGGATACCGACTTGGGACAGTATGCACTCATGCTGACTTGATAGTGTTGCCCCAATCAGGCTGCTGGCACCATGACCCAATATCCCACTCAGTCACATTATCCTGACACTGAGCTAACAAATCCTTGCCCTATTCTATTAATGCCGAGGACCAGGCTAGGAAGTGCCAAGTATCAATTTTGTAAGTGATTGATTTGACTCGACCAGGAACCAAACTCCCGATATCCCACACGCGAGTACCCACGCTCTACCGATTCGGCCAGCGCACCTGGTTTACAAATAATAAGTCCACGCCCCAAATGAGACCAATGTCAAACAAAAGCTCAAATGTTAGCAGAATAACATCCTAAAACCTAAAATTTTAGGATTGAACGATTGAGCGAATCGGTAAAGCGCGGGCTTCCTGTGCGGAAGGTCGGGAGTTTGAAATCCTGGTTGAGTCAAACTAATGACTTGCAAAATTGATACAGTATAACCCCGTTAAACCAAACTTGTAGGGACCCTGAAAATTTGTTTGGATTAACCGATCATTGGTTTAACCGAGCTTTGGCTTTGACTTTGGCTTTGAGTAAGTGTGTATTACACATGTAATATGTGGACACTTTGATTATTGTTTTTTTAATGTACATACAGTATAACCCCATTAAACCAAGTTTGGTTAAACCAAACGATCGGGTAATCCAAACAAATTTCTAGGGTTCCTTCAAAATACTACCATTAATCATATACACAATTCGGTGGGGTCTAAGATGACCTTATAATCACATGAATGTTTGGTTTAACCGTACCGGAGGTGGCCTGAGGTCCGATAATTTTGTTTGGATTAACCGATAGTTTGGATTAACCGACTTTGGTTTACCCAAATTTTGTATATGATATTTTGCCGGGCCGCCGAAAAAGTTTGGATTAACCGATCATTTGGTTTAACCGAACTTGGTTTAACGGGGTTGTACTGTACTTGTTTCTGCCTAGCCTAGAACTTGGCAGTAGTATTATAAGGCACAGGACTGGTTAGCTCAGTGTCAATATATTATGACTGAGTGAGAAATCAGCTCATGGTGGTGGCCACCTGATCTCCCACTCCCAGTGGGGCAGCACCATAAAACTGTCATGAGTGCACACTGTCAGTGTCACAAATTGGTACCCATCCTGATATGACCTCACATGTTGCTCTGATGTAAAACCCCAACAAACCAACTTTCCCCAGCTATTTCTAGATATGTGAGAAGGTGTATCAATTAAAGTTGCAAAGTCTGATGAAAAAATCAAATTTTGAAAACCAGACCACTTATCTAGATATTATTCTAACTATCTAACTTAGATACTGGCGCATTTATCAAACATTGGTCATCACATAGAATGGAACACTGAGCCACTTCAATAGAACTTATTACTGCACACGGTGATCGAGTGTTTTGGTGTGCTTGCCCAAATTCATTTTTTAGGTTAGCACTTCAAATAGTGGTCAAAAGCATTTTGGCGTGCTCGCCCAAATTAATTTAACACATTTGTGCTTCAAATATCTCAAAAGTTAGACATTTAAAATTAAGGTTATTTCAAATTAAGATAAATATAGATTATAATTTATAGCAATCAACCTAATATATTTATCCCAGAAAATGACACAAACTCAAAACCATCAGACAATTATGTCTACTACATACTTTTAGTGAAACAGTCAACAAAGTATTGGTGTGGCGGGTTCCCCCCCCCCCCCCCCCCCATCTCCCCGTCCGGAGCCTGTCGCAGGTGTGGAGGGCACGAATATGTAATCATTGAAAAGGCAGCCGAGGTTCGTACAGTCTGGGACTTGTTTGCAAACAACGGGATGAAAACAGCTGGAAAAACCGACACTCGCGACAACAATAGCACAACCAGCCCCACAATTCACAGCAATTATGGGTCATCATGGGTCATCATGGATCATCATGGGTCATCATGGGTCATCATGGGCGTAATTAAACACAACATGTTGGATGAATAATTTGTTTTTATTTTTTTTGTTTTTTTTTTGGAGACAAGTTATTTATTCTGTCCATAGCGTATAAGCTTCTGTGAGGGTGCTTGTTTTCAACGCTGGGCAGCTGTGATTCTGTTTTGGTCTGGTCCCGCACTCAGGAGTGTTTACCTGGTCTTGCTCGGGCAAATGATATTGCATCATCATTATCAATATCATTATACCGGGCGTGCTGTGCTAATCGGTAGAGCGTCGGCTTCGCGTGTGGGAGACAGGGAGTTCGGTTCCCGGTCGAGTCAAACCAATTGTAAAATATTCCGATAATGATGCATTGGTGGGGGAATGCAAATGTTCTATTTGTGAAACAGGTATACATGGCCAGGTGCATAGATGTGTTTATGGAGTTGCTGGTGGTACTTGATTGATAGGTAAATAGACATTGTGGTGCTAGTAAGATAGTGTTTAAGGGGCACTCTGAGCCCTACACACTACCCTTCACCCCTCTGCTGGTCAGGATCAACACACACATGCTCAAGGCAGGTGGTGGCCAGGGGAGCCACACCGCTTTGTGGTGGTGGGAAGATCACTGTAACCATGGGGACCAGGAATGCTTGTTTCTCATTGGTGGAGCTAGAAATGTTTGTTTCTCATTGGGAGAATGGGGTGGGGTGATACACTATACTGGATCCATGTACCATACAAATAATCAACCTGAAGGCTTGACTCTCTCTCTTCTTTCACTCTTTATACTCTTCCTTTCTCTTTGCCTGTGTTGATTTCACTATAGCCTGCCTACACAACCACAGATTCGAGCTGTAGACTTTACACAATGGCTTAGAAATTAATACTTGTCCATTCCGAACCTTGCGCTCAGCATTATTCGGATAGGACAAGGACTAGTTGTTGGCTGAGTGTCAGGATAATGTGATTGAGTGTGATATCGCTGTATTATCAGGTGATGGTGCTGGCAGCCTGGTCTCCCAGTGGGGCAGCACTATAAAGTATAAGGTCGCCATGAGTGTGCGCCCCTTCACAAGTCTGTATCCATTCTGATTGATTGATTTGATTTGATTGGTGGTTGCTTTACGCCATGTCGGCAGCATAGGCCATATTCACGGCGAGAAATGTTTGTTTTTCTTCAAACCATCGCTTTTACATGTAAAAGCATACAATCAATTTTGTGTCAATGGACACTCATGAATTTTGTAAACTCACAATCATATAGCTAAATAAAATTCTGAATGATAGTATTATTCACTGATGAAATTAGTTTAAAAGCCTACATGAGTTGGTACAAACCAGCTGCCCTCAAAAAGGCTAAAATCTTTTCTTGTTTTACTTTAGTAAAAAGGTCATGCATGTTGTTTGCAGTGTAAAACTGCCGGCGCAGGGCCATGAAATCCACACAGTTTAATAAAATGTGTTTTAATGTCAGTGGGGACTGACATCCAATACATTCAGGGGGAGGCTCCCCCTTGAGCAGAAAAACGTGTGTTAGCCACGAGTGGCCAATATGGCATCTTGTTAAAACAACCTGGTCATATCACCCTTCCAGGCGACTCTGTGGCAGTCCGTTCATGGAGGGGGTAATTCTATGGAGTTTGTTGTTTGGGTGTTCATCCCATTCGATTTGCCAGAGGTTCCAAATGTATTTTTGAATGGTAGGTTTCAGATCAGAGTGGGGAATATGACAGTGTTCCAAAGGAGCAGTCAGGGCTCGAGTGGCCGCTTGATCTGCTCTCTCATTTCCTGGGATACCCACATGACTAGGCACTCCATTCTGATATGACCTTAGAGATTGCCAGGACATAAAACTCCAACCAACCAATCAATGTTTTAACTGTGAGGGTCATTAGGGCACCATAGATGACTTTGCAACCACTTTTTTATCATTTATTTTCATTATATTTATTCACTGAATAAAGTGGGGGAGTGGGACGTAGCTCAGCCAGTAGAGTGTCCACCTGTGAAGGTGTCGATCATTCTTTCGATCCTGCTCAGTGGACACATTTGCAATATGGGTTATTTTCCGTTCAATCCTGTGATCCACAACTGGTTAATCAAAGGCTGTGGTATGTGCTGTCCTGTCTGTGGGAAAGTGCATATAAAAGACCCCTTGCTGCTTATCGGAAAGAGTAGCCTGTGTGGCAGTAGCGGGTTTCTTCCACAGAAATATTTCAGAATTACCTTATGTTTAACGTCCAATAGCTGATGATACAAATCAATGTACTATGGAGGCGTCGTTAAATAAAACAAGCTTTACTGCCAGTAGAAAGGCGTCCAGGGTCTTGCAACTGTCTGCTTACGACTGTCCTGAAACCTTATTGTTACCCTGAAGGTTATTGTTGTAAAGTGTGGTGCGGCAAACATTGATCACAATGGGAAATATGTCCAATAGCTGATGATCAAAATCAATGTTCTTGAAGATTTATACTGCCTATCATGGATAAGTCTGAATAGACTTGTTTTCATCATTAGACAGTTTGTCGATAGAAAGCCCAAGCCTACACGTTTACCGACCCAAGGGATTTTTAACCTCCCACACCACATAGACATGGTATGAGAGCAACTGGCCTTTGATGATGCTGTAAGTTATACACAGTGGTGGAAATCCAAATTGGCAGAGGTAGGGGCATGGGGAATCGAACCAGCGACCTTCAGATTAGGAGTCCGACCTAGAAAAAAGAACACCATGTGATCTAGAGGTGTTGTTAGATAAAACAAGCTTCCCTTTGAATAAGGTGCGGTTTTATTTATCACCAGCACCCAGAAACCAGGCTTTCTGTGGTATATAAATGTTGTTTACAAAGTCAGGAATACAAGCTAATGCTGTTAATGCGATCTAAACTAAACTATGTGAGGTAGTGAAATGTAACCATATGGTTGTCACGGGGGGTGATGAAAATGAGATATATTACACCTATAGCGAGACTCGAACCTACATCTCTTTGCATTCCGAGCCAGTGTGCTAACCATATCACCACCTAGGCTCACTGATGTCACCACTGTACCCACGCCTAACTGTCTATGCGGCTAGTTAGTTAGTTACCTGACAGGTGAGTGTAGACTACTACAATCATCCCCTTGGAATTGTAAGTCTCCCACTGCTTACAATTACATACATACAGCCAATGCACTTACATGTACACATGGTAGGTTCAACAACCATAGAGCGCGTAGCTTATACAGGATCATGGTCATGGTAACCAGTGTCATGGGGGTGATGAAAATGGGAAATATTGCACCTAGAGTAGGACTTAAACCGACATCTCTTTGCATTCTTGGCCAGTGTGCTAACCATTACACCACCTAGGCTCCCTGATGTCACCACACTACCCACACCTATCTGTCTATGCGGCTCCTTGCCTCAGAGGTCAGTGCAGACCACTGCACTAACCATTACACCACCTAGGCTCCCTGATGTCACCACACTACCCGTGCCTACCTGTCTATGCCGCTCCTTGCATCAGAGGTGAGTGCAGACCACTGCACTAACCGTTAGACCACCTAGGCTCCCTGATGTCACCACACTATCCATGCCTACCTGTCTATGCGGCTCCTTGCCTCAGAGGTGATTACAGTTATACTCAGCTCCCATGTTGGTAGATCATGAGATCGTGGGTTCGAACCCTGGTCGAGTCAAACCAATGACTTAAAAATGTATACTTGTCACTTCCTAGCCTGACACTCGCCATTATTAGGATAGTGCAAGGACTGGCTGGCTCAGTGTCAGGATAATGTGACTGAGTGGGATATCAGGTCATGGTGCTGGTGGCCTGGTCTCCCAGTGGGGCTGCACTATAAAGTCGGCATGAGTGCGCACTGTCGCAAGTCAGTACCCCTCCTGATATGACCTTAGATGTTGCTCGGACATAAAACAACAATATACTCAGCTTATTGAAGGATATTTACTTAGGGTCACCTGATAATGTAAGTAGGCATTTGTTGTGTATTGAATGCATTTACCCTGCTCATAACGGATAACTGTGTTAACTTGTTTTCACTGCTGGGCAGCACTAGTCCAATTTGAATCAAATGTCGAATTTAGTTTTTTTAGTAATAATCTTTGTGTCGTTGTTGTTCCTTGTTTACATATTGTAACTGTTAGTAGATTGCAAACAGTAACAATCCTGCTTTGACCATACTTTGTGTTACGTCATTAACCTATGGTAGTTTTTATGTTTGTTGTATGCATTTCTGTTTTTTTTTTTTTGTAAATATAGTTTATTCATTGAATAAAGTCTTTTGTCAGCGCCGTGGCACTGGTCTTCCAGCCATGTGACAATACAGTTATTTACAATATATGCAGCTAGCCCAAATCAGCTGAAATAACAATATCAAACATTCAAAGACTTACATATGGTATAGTTTGACAATTCACATACAAAAATAGCAGTTATATGTTTTATTCCTACACACTTGATACAATGTATACATGTGTATTGATTATACCTTTACATTACGGAGTGGTTAGGTGCATAGTTTCCATTCATAGGTTTGTATGCCTACTATGTTGTGAATTGCAAAACTATTATGTTGTTGGAGTTACATTTTGAGATGGAGTGAGTGTTAGTAGAATGGTTTGTTTATAGATAGAGTGTGGTTAGCTTATAGGGTTATGCTTAAAAGGTTAATACCTCAGGTGTGTTTTTTGACTACATGAAGTAGTTTGAGTAAGTCGGTTGTTAGTAATGATGGGATAAACAATGCTTGGAGGATTGTACGTTTCAGTCATTTAGTAGTCTAGTACAGACTTTATTAGTGTCTATGTTTTTACAACTTGTCTATGTTTTAACTTGTCAATTTCAATAGTTGCTAGTAAGGCCTTCTCAAGGTCTAATCGTAAATATTTCTAAAAGTTCATATAGACTGACTTGTGACAGTGCACACTCATGGCAACTTTTTTAGTGCCACCATACTGAAAGGTCAGGCCGCTGGCACCATGATCCGATATCCCACATGGTCAAATTATCGGGATAGTGTGCTAACCAGTCCTTGTCCTATCCTATTAATGCCGAGCGCCAGGCTAGGTAGCGACAAGTATCAATTTTGCAAGTCATCAATTTGAGATAACCGGGTTTTGAAAACTCCCAAACCGTCTGAATTAGAAGCCAGCGCTCTTAGTCTTACTGATTCGGCCACCGCCTCCGGTCTATGCAAATAAATAAATCTATTGGTATTATTTTCAATAAAGAACAAAAGAAATTGACAACAACTGATACAAGAACAGTGCATGCAATAAGCTAGTTATGCCATGCATTGCGTCAGCAATAGGCTGTGTCCTATGGCTTGGTGGTGTAGGTGGGGTGTTGGTGAGGTGTGTGGGTGTAGGTGGGGTTGGGGGGTGTATACTGTGACCAATGCCCATTATGTGACAGCACTCATCCCACACCTGTATCCGCGCCTGCCCGAAAGCCAGCAATAGAGCAACGCGACACACAATTATGGAGATGGATGCAGAGCCGAACTCCACACCTCACCGCCTCTGCATCCACACCTCACCCCCTCCCCATCCCCACCTCACCACGGTATCACCCTCACCTCACCACCACCTCATCACCACCTCATCACTACCTTAGTGCAACCCCACCCCACCCCACCCTCACCACCACCACCCCCACTCACCCACCCTACCTTACCCATGCCCCTCCTCACCATCACCATAGCCCACCCCCACATGCCACACCCTACCACCCTGGCTTTACAGATGTCGAATGGCCTGCGGCCATTATGACCCACATCGTAACGCCATCCATACCGATATGGTAGCCATAAGCAATGGCTGCTGAGGCGTTATCTCCTCTGCACAGCCAGCCACTTCATGCATACGCAGATGTGCATGAGGAGGTGGCGCGAACGAGCAAACGCACTACTGCAGTCAATGTGGTGTGTCGCGAATGGGGTGCCATGACCTCTATTGCTTATATATATGCGTATATATATCACAGATATATATCACGGATATATATCGAAGGAAGTAGTGCTAAGTGGGTACAGGCGGCATTATGGTACAGCACATTGTGAGGTACTTTCGGCTAATACAAACCAGAATGCGACCCGGCTGCAGGCGCAATGTCCAATACGCGGAAACTTCTCAAATGGGTTGTTTACAGAAAACTGTGTACCACTTTTGTGATGTGGAGACCAACACTCAAAACATTCCAAATACATTAATAGCAGAAAACATTCCAAATGATAGCGAAATTGGTGTTCATAACATTGGTTTGGTTGTTGGAGTTTTACTTCCTGGCACCAGTTTTACCATCTGGCAGGACAGGTACCCACTTGTAACAGTGCATACTTATGGTGACTTTATAGTTCTTCCCGACAAGGAGCCCAGGTCGCCCACCAGCACCATGACCTGATGTCCCACTCAGTCACATTATCCTGACACTGAACCAACCAGTCCTTGCCATATTCTAATAATGCCGAGTGCCTGGCTGGGAAGCGCCAAATATCAATTCTTAAACCATTGGTTTTACTCGACCAGGATTCGAACCTGTGGGTTCGAATCCCACGATCTAACAAAACGGGAGACGGACGCTCAACTCATTCGGCCATCCCGTCGGTCCCCATATTCATATGAAGATTTATATAAGTTGTGCATATGCCAGAGTTGAATTTTGTTGTTTCATTTTTTTATTTTGATCTTATGCAAATTGATGAAGCTGTTAGAATTACCCGTGTAACTCCCATCCATAAAATCACTTTTAGCACACGTCTATGACATCATTTTAAGACACACAGCAAATTCAAGCAAGATTTGATTGTTTACAGTTAAGACAAAAGAATTGTTTCCTACGAGAAAAACGTTGAAAAACACATTTGGATAAGATGTATGGTGCCGATGTGCAAATTTTCATATTTTCACTTTAGCACAACATCATATGAGCATATTTTGGATACATTTTGTGGGATTAAATACATGTAGTATTGCTAACATACTTAATACACAGAGTCAGCGATAACTATTTGACGCCGGGTTAATAGTGAATCGTTACTGAGACACCAGCCACCTCGAATCCTGCGGATGTTTTTTCTTTGATTTTTTATTGCACTACAGTAAAACCTCTCTAACCGACCACCTCCACACATCGACCACTCCCTTATATCGATCGCTTTATTTGGGTCCCAATAATTAATACCATTGTAACCATATTCTAACTCCCTAAACCGACCACCTCCCTAAATGGACCACTTAAACTAAAGTCTGTCCCAAGGTCGATCGATTTAGAGAAGTTTGACTGTAGTTGATTAAGCGGGAAATGTTGATCATGAACAAATCTAAAAATAGTTGTGAGGTTAGCTATCCTCGCGACCTTTCGCATTCATGCATACCCACATCGCAGACTTGACCCACATCGCTAACCTTGGGATAGCTAACCCGGGGTTAGAGTCTAACACAGGGTTAGGCTAGCACTGCTTTATACATACATTTCCAGCAGTGCACATTGTGAGAACGCCGGTCCCATCCTGAAATTACCACATATGTTACTAGGACATAAAACTCCACCCAGCAGACAATTAGAAAGAACATCTAATACTTCCAATCTGTGACTTCCGGTTAACGCTTTCAGGTCACGCACTTCCGTTTAGCCATTTCCGGTTGGCGACATCTAGTTTAGTGACTTCCGGTTTACAACCTCCAATTAGCGACTTCCGGCCTTCGTGAGAAGATTTACATTGTACACGTATTTATCATTATTTGCATTTGTTGTGTTCAGCAATTTCGCAGATTTCTCTAATTCTTTTTATATTCACCGATTAATGTTCACAAAATGCCTATCCTAATCGGTAGAGCGTGGGCCTCGCGTGTGGGAGATCGGGCTATTTTCCATTCCAACCACTGGTCCACAACTGGTCCATCAAAGATTGTGGTATGTGCTGTCCTGTCTGTTGGAAAGTGCATATAAAAGACCTCTTATCGGAAAGAGTAGCCTAGGTGCCGGCAGCTAGTTTCCTCCAAAGAAATATGTCAGAATGATCACATGTTTGATGTCCAATACCCGATGATATGAACATAATATGCTCTAGATGCATCGTTAAATAAAACAAGCTTTACTTTGACAACTGAATCGGGGCATGCACTTCAAAATTCTGACAGCATATATTTTAGCGGTAACAGGTTCTATTAAAATGATTTAGTATCCCCCTCCAATGCAGAAATAAATGCTTAGTAAGTGCACCAGTATCTATGTTGGATCATCATCATCATGCTGTCGGTGCCGATGCGACAAAGACTGCTTTCATTACTTGACTGCTGCTCTCCATTTAGCTCTCTACATTTCATGAAAGCTGCCTGCAAAAGTGTTGAAGTGCTGCTGGCTTTTGCAAGTTACCAGCGGCACTCTCTCGGGAGCAAATAGAGGTTTCACATTGGATACGTTAGATTTAATCTAGGTGAGTGTTTTTGTTAAATCTGCATACTGTGATGAAGCATCAACATTTCAAAACCATAACAATTATCTAGATTTGATTCTACATATGTAACGTAGATACCGATGGAATACTGAGTCAATTTAATAGAACTTGTTACTGCAGAAGCGTGTCAGAGTTTTGGCGTGCTTGCCAAAACTAGTTTTACATATTTGCACTTCAAATGTTTAAACAAAAAAGAAAAAAGAGCTATGTAAAACAAAAGTTACTTCAAACTAAAGTAAAGTAGATTATAACGATCAGCATAATATATTTATCTAAATAAATGACAGAAACTCAAAAGCATCCGACTATGCAGCTTTAAAACAAATGTGCTGCTTGTGTGGGACTATGCACCTTTAAGGAGTTGCTCGGGATTTCGGTGAGATCTAAAAGGGCAATTAGAATGTCAGGACGGCAACGCACAACTTTGAATATATCCCAACATTTAGTATGCACTGCTGTGTACCACGTATAAGTTGCATTATCCAATGATTTTGAATTTCTCCTATTAAGAAACATGCGTCATTCTCTGAACCTGGGCACTAAACTGTGACATGGAAACCAAAAGTAAAAATCATTCAAATAATTTTCTTGTTAAAAAAAAAATGTTGTTGTTGATGCTGTGTTTATACTGTCCATAGCATGAACACTTGAGTGCTTGGGCTTGTTTTCAATGCTGGCCAGTTGTAGTAGTGGTTTAGTCTTATCACGCAGTAGGAGGTGATAAGATGTTTTTGTTTCTCACACAGTAGCCGGTACATGGTGATTATTTAGTATCTGTAGATGTTTGAGCTTGTTTTGTTTTGGGGTTGGCTATCCAAGGTTGATCTGAAATAGGGAAGGACTGCTAGGTAGCTGTTAGGCGTGGCAGTTAAGTGTGTTCTTGGCTCATAGATGTTTGAGCTTGTTTTGTGTTGGGTTTGGCTATCCAACGTTGATCTGAAATAGGGAAGGACCATTAGATAGCTAATGGTTTTAGTTCTAAATGTAGGTGGTATTGGTTTTATTTTCTGATCACTCTTGTAATGGGTGCGAATAGTATATTAGTTTTTTGTTTTTTTGTTTTTTGTTTTAGTACTACTTATGAAATAGCCTACTCTACATTCATAGGCTTGTACATAACTGTTTGTTATCTGCTGAGGGTGGTCCAGATTACCCCCTTGGGGCAGCCCAGTTTGTGGGCCGTGACCTATCACATGCCCTTCTGGCAAAAAGCATCCATAACAATAGCACAATCCATGTTCATGTGAAGGTTCGCATGTTGCACATATTTCAGAGTTTAACAAAAAAATATTCACTTTTTGATTTAGGTCCAATGCAAATTGAACAATACGTTAATATCACTCGTGTAACATGGAAATCAAAGACACATAATAATCATCATGTTAACGTATACAACAAAGTCGAATAAGATTTGATCAATTACAGTCAAGTAAAAAAGATTACGTCTTACAAGAACAAAATTGAAAAAAAAATGAAAAGAAGTTTGGGGACATGCCTGGTATCGATTTGTAAATTTTCACATTTTCACTTTAGCACAACATTATACAAGTATATTTGTTATATCTTATAGGGTTTAAATAAATTAAATTTATTTGGAAGCGCTAATCTTTTAATAAGTGTACCGATATATCTAAGTTGGATATGTAGAACTATTTGTATTATTAGATTAACTTTGAAGCAGCGATGCATATTTGAATAAATGTCTAAGTTGGGTATGTGGAATCAAATCTAGGTAAGTCGTTTGGTTTAAAAAGAATTGAGGTTTTCATTGGATAATACAGCTTCACTATGGACACAATTGTTTAAATAATTAATTTCCCTAAATAATTAAGATGGCTTTGAAACTTCTACCTTAATTAAAGGTCAAGGTCAATTACATACAAATGGAAATCGTTGTCGAATTTAAATCATTAAAACAAAAACTCACGGAATCGATACCTGTCGCTACCTTGTGTGTTGTACCGCCATATAATTGGTTGGTTGTTGGAGTTTTACGTCCTGGCAACATCTAAGCGCATATCAGGACGGGTAGCGAATTGTGACCATGCGCACACATGGCGATTTTACAGTGCTGCCCCACTGGGAGACCAGGCCACAGGAACCATGACCCAATATCCCACTCAGTCACATTATCCGGACACTCAGTTAGCCACTCCTTGCCCTAATCTAGTAATGCAACTAGTGAAGCCACAAGTATCAATTTTGTAGGTCATTGGTTTGACTCGACCAGGGTTCGAACATCCGACCTTCCGTATTATATTCAGCATTTCATGGAGTCATTGTAAACCAATTGGAACATGTTAGCCTACACCAGGACTTGATCCCACACTTCCGTCATGCCGGGGCGAGTGTCCTAACCGTTAGGCTATCTAGGATCCTACCCCACATACATGTGTATGTGTTATTTCACCTGTGTCTCTCACTTCAATATCAATAATTGTCTTATTTGTTGTTTTACGACCGAGACACGTCTAAGGTAATTAGGATGGGTACCGACTTGTGATTGTGCACGCTCATGGTGACTTTGTACAGTACAACCCCGTTAAAGCTTGGTTTAACCAAACCATCGGTTAATCCAAACTTGTTTTCGGGGGCCCGGCAAAATACTACCATTTATCATATAAAAAAGTTGGTTGAACCAAAGTTGGTTAATCCAAATTATCGATTAATCTAAACAAAATTGTCAGACCCCAGACCACTTCTGGTACAGTTAAACCAAACTTTCATGTGGTTATAAGGTCATCTGAGACCTCACCAACTTTATTAGTTGATGAATGGTATTTTTTTTCAGGGCCGCCCAAAAAAGTTAGGATTAACCAATCATTTGGTTTAACCAAGCTTGGTTTAACGAGGTTATACTGTATATATATATATACAAAAAAAAACCAATAATCAAAGTGTCCACATACATTGTATATAACATTCATAATGCACCTGCATTTTCCCCAAAGCCATGTCAAAGTCAAAGCCAAAGCTTGGTTAAACAAACCAGTGATCGGTTTATCCAAACAAATTTCTAGGGTCCCTTAAAGTTTGGCTTAATGGGGTTATACTGTAGTGCTGCCCAGTGGGAGACCAGGCCACTAGAACCATAACCTGATATCCCACTCAGTCACATAATCCTGACACTGTGCAAACCAGTCCTTGGGTAGCGACTTGTGACTGTGCACACTCATGGTGACTTTATAGTATTGCCCCAGTGGGAGACCAGGCAACCAGAACCATAACCTGATATCCCACTCAGTCATCTTATCTTGATAATGAGCTAACCAGTCCTTGCACTATCCTGGTAATGCCGAATGCCTGGATAGGTAGCAACAAGTGTGTTTGTTTACTAACCCCTTCCCCCCCAGCACAACAAGTAAACATCAGCTATTGACTACATCACCATTCCAGCGGCGCGGTGCATTGTGGGATGCATTAGAGCAAAACAAACCTGTGAGAAGCACATGGCACATGCTAATACACTGGGTGCAGCTATGAAATGTGCTAGTTTCAGCTCATCTCAGCTCTTGTTTGAAACATAGAATACCAACTAAAAATATATATATAACAAATTAAGATATTAATCTTTTTTCCAGCATTGCATTTACATCAATATAATCAGCACATCTTATGCCATGTGCATTTAGATTTAGACAAATCTGGGCACTCAGACTAGTGTTAGAGCCATAGCCAGCGTCAGTTTTCCTTATTTTATTAATGTTTTTATTTATATCCTATGGTTAATGACATATGTAGAACTAGAAAATTAGTAGCGTCAATCAGATATTGGTTATATATTTCTCTGAAACAAGTGTCTGTTGACACAGTTGGCATTTTAATATTTAGAACAATAATTAATAATGGTGATGTGGATATCACTGATTGTTTTGTGTGGAATTGTATGTTTCTTAGCTCAAAATGTTTAACCATGGCTAGTTTGGTCTTAGCTATATTCATCAGATCATTATATTGCATGTGTGCATACATGTTTATGCCAAATTGTTATGTATGTCTATTCATTTTGAATAAAATCTAAGTTTTTGACCTACGCGTATCGACAAACTCAATTGCCATTCACATTTGCTTTGCTGCCAACGCCGTTTACAGTGCATGCGCAGTCTGAACCGTGATCCCGTCTATTCAGGGGTAGCAACAACTATCAACTTTATAAGTTACTGGTTTGACTTTTCCAGGATTTAAACTTCCGACCTTTCGCACAGGAAGCCGGCGCTCTACCCGATTCGGCACCTGGTCTGGTGTGGCTACAATTTATACAAACCGTAGTAAACAAAGATTAATCATAAGAACTGTCACTGTTATGACCTTCCTAGGTGACCAGCAGTAATATTATTACACGGGTCATAGAGGTCACTCAGGGGTCACCACCTCCTTTCAGGGTTGCTATAGCAACCGGGCACCTGGCACAGAGGGTATCCCATCGCAGCCCTCATTGGCCAATAGAAACATGATCTAAGGCGTTATTCGAATGACTTCAGATTATATAGACCCCTTTCAATGTTTATAAACATTGTGTATGCATGTGCAGCTTGGCTGCAGAACGAAGGCACACTGCCATTGAGTTTGCCGGTACACACGGTGCAAAACGTTAATTTTATTCAACGTTAATAGAAATGCAGAACCCTAACCATATAAATTTAATATAATCTGTTTGTTGAATATGTTTTCTATATGTTTTTCAAGCGGTTTGTGTCTAGGTGGTGTGGTTTTAGAGATATTTCACTTTTGCTGTATGAAGATTGCTCATGGCCATTGAAAATGCATTGAGTTTGCCAGTACGCGTAGTGCAAAACATAATATTTTTTCAAAATTAATAGAAATGCAGAACCCTAACATCATAAATTTAATATAATCTATTCATTAAATATGTTTTCTATATGTGTTCCAAGCAGTTTGTGGCTAGGTGGTGTGGTTTTAGAGATATTTAACTTTTTCTGTATGAAGATTGCTCACGACCATTGACAATGCAGGATGAGTATCACCAGATTTAACAACTACAGCGACTACAGATAAGGGGACACCTTAAGGTTGCATAGTCCGATAGTTTTGAGCTTCTGCCATTTTTCTGAGATAAATAATACTAAATTGATTATCATAGCCTACCTTACTTTAGCTTGAAGTAACTTTTATTTTAAATGTCTAAGTTTTGAGATATTCAAAGTGCAAACATGTCAAATTAGTTTTGGCAATCACGCCGAAACCTCTGACACCATAGGCATCTGCAGTAGCATGTTCTATTAAATTGACTCAGTGTACACTTTCTATGTGGCAACATATATTTAATAAGTGCATCATTATCTAACTTAAATATGTAGAATCAATTTGAGATAATTGTTATGCGTTTTAAAATGTGATGCTTCATCGGACCATGCAGCTCTAAGGTTGTATAACTTGATGAAATAATAACATTGTTGTAGTCTGCACTGATCTCAGGCAAGGAGCCACATAGACAGGTGGGCGTGGATAGAGTAAATCAACTTATGTACCCCCAAATAATTGCTATGTTCATATTATGCGGTATATTTAAAGCTGCATAGTCCGATCACCAACAAAGAAGTTCTCAGAAAAATTAAAAATAAGAAAAGCTTGTTTGCCACTATACAGACAAAGAAACTGATTTATTTTGGCCACATCGTTGTCAGAGTTCAATATACCATACATTGTTGGAAGGGAAGGTGAATGGCAGCAGAGGGAGGGGGAGAGCAAGAACATCATGGTTTACAAATATTTCACAGTGGACAGGCTTGAATTATTCACAGTCTATCACAACAGCACAACATCGGGACAAGTGGAGAACCATTGCATCCAACCCTCGACTAGAGGATGGAACTATTGATTGATTGAGTCCGATGAAGAATCAAATTGTCAAAACCAAAACAATTATCTGGAATTGATTCTACAAATCTAACTTAGATACTGTTGCATGTATTAAGCATGTGTTGCCACATAGCAGGGAATACTGAAGCAATTTAATAGAACCTGTTACTGCTAAAGCCTATGGTGTCAAAGTTTTGGCAAGCTTGCCAAAACTAATTTGACATGTTTGCACTTCAAATATCTCAAAACATAACTGTTTAAAATAAACAGGACTTGAAGCTAAAGTAAGGTCGATTATGACGGTCAGGTTAATCTATTTATCTTAGAAAAATTACAAAAACTCAACACCATCGGACTAAACAACTTTAATTGTGCAACGGTAATACATATATGTTAAAAGAAGGTGGGAGGGAGAGGTGTGTGTGTGTGGGGGGGGGAGTTGGAGAGGGGGGGTCATCACTGTGGGCACCTAACTAGTCTGTTTGTTGTTTTACGTCCTAGCAACATCTAAGGTTATATCGGGACGGGTACCGACTTGTGGCAGTGTGCTTTCAAGGCGACTAGTTAGTGCTGCCTGACTGGTAGACTAGACCGCCAGCACCATGGCGAGACGAGAAGAGATGGAAGGTTTAGAGATGGAAGGTTTAGAGGATTGTGTAATGTAACTGACCCAAAAAAACAAACTACACAACTTTGTTTGAGGCTTTACTTTGAGAAATTGTTTGCATCCACAAGAATCCTTGTTAAATAGGATTCTTCTTGAGACAGACTTATTTACACTGCATCGTAAGAAGTCTTGGAAAGAGGGCATGCATGATAAAACAAAATCTTAAGCCGGGAATGTTTAAAAATCAGCTGGAGCAACTTTCTTTGAAAACAAAAACCCCAATCCAGAAGGCAAAATGTAAAAGCAATAGATTTACTTGCATGTGGCTTAGGGATTTTAGCGCGCATTGGAATGTGGATTGGTTTACAAAATGAGCTTCTTGCACAGTGGATTCAGACCGATACAACAATGACGCAGTGGCCGAATCAGTTGAACGCAGGCTTCCAATGCAGACAGTCGAGAATTCTAATCCCAGCAGAGTCAATGAAAGGACTTACAAAATTGATACTTGTTGCAACCTAGCCTGGCAATCGCCATTCATAGGATAGGGTATGGACTGGTTGGCTTAGTGTCAGGATAACGTGACTGAGTGGGATCCTTGCAACATCTGATGTCCCCGTCCTGATATGATCTTAGATGTTTCTAGGACGTAAAACAACAAACACACAAGCAAAAACATCTGATGTCATATCAGGACATTTACCGACTTGTGACAGTGTACACCCATGGCGACTTTATAGTACTGCCCCTCTGGAAGACCACATTGCCAGCACCATGACCCGATATCCCACACAGTCACATTATCCTGACACTGAGCTAACCAGTCCTTGCCCAATGCTGAGCACCAGGCTAGGTAGCGACAAGTATCAATTTTTATAAGTCACTGGTTTGACTCAGCTCGGTTGACTCATACTTCTGACCTTCCGCATGGGAAGCCTGCGCTCTATCGCATCCGGTACATGCAGTTTCTTATTGTTTTTTTCTTCTTCTTTCTTTCTTTCTTTCTTTCTTTCTTTCTTTATTGACATGTTCCCCGTCCTGATATGACGTTGGATGTTGCCAGAACTTAAAAGTCCAACAAGCAACCCAATATTTACTTGTTCAAATATTTAAACCAGACAGGATGGCCGAATGAGTAGAGCGTCCGTCTCCTGTTTTGGTAGATCAGGAAGATCCGAACCCATGAGTTTGGGCGTTCGAATCCTGGTTGATTCAAACCAATGACTTACAACAATTGATACTTGTCACTTCCTAGCCAGGCGCTTGGCATTATTAATATTAGGATAGGGCAAGGACTGGTTGCCACAGTGTCAGGATAATGTGACTGAATGGGATATCAGGTCATGGTGCTGGTGGACTGGTTTCCCAGTGGGGCAGCACTATAAAGTCACCATAAGTGCGCACTGTCACAAGACAGGACCCATCCTTATATGACCTTAGATGTTGCTAGGACGTAAAACAACAAACAACCAAACAACAAATCAAATATTTAAGGAACTGAACAAATCCTGCAGCTCAGAGGTCGTTCTTAGGGGTCGTGACCCCCCCCCCCCTCCTTCACCCCCCGCCCCCCCGCTGACTGCTCCTTAATTATGAACAAGCTACAACCAGCCGGAACCTTGTGTCAGCATGCTGATAAATGCCTTATTCAGACGAATAAACTACTTACAAAAAATAAAAAAAATAATAGTAAAGCTTGTTTTATTTAGCAAAGCCTCTAGAGCACATTGCTTTTTATCATTGCTTTTTATCATCGGCTATTGAACGTCAAACATATAATCATTCTGACATATTTCATTGGAGAAAACCCGCCACCGCCACATAGGCTATTATTACCTATAAGCAGCAATGGGTCTTTTATATGCACTTTCCCACAGACAGGACAACATATATATACCACAGCCAAATAAAGACTGGCTGTGCGGGAATATATGATCTCACGTAACAACCAGTCCAATGTGATAAACAAAGTCCTACTCCACTTGCGGAATAAAAGGAGGAACCCTGATGTAGCTTCAAACTCGACTAGACGGGTTGGCCAAATCAGTTGAGCGTCTGTCTCCCGTTTTGGAAGATCGTGGGATTCGAATCCATGGGTACGAACCCTGGTCAAGTCAAACCAATGACTACAAAATTGATATTTCCGCTTCCTAACCTGGCACTCTGCATTTCTAGGATAGGGCAAGGACTGGTTAGCTCAATGTCAGGATAATGTGAGTGAGTGGGATATCAGGTCATGGTGCTGGTGGCCTGATCTCCAAGTGCAGCAGCACTATAAAGTCGCCATGAGTGAGGCATGTCACAAGTCGGTACCCGTCCTAATATGGCCTTAGATGTTGACAGGATGGAAAACTCCAACAACCAACCAACTAGATTCAAACTCTGGGGCAGTCCCTCTGTAAAGTCGACGGCTGGCAGTTTGAGTGGTGTAGATAGGCTAATAGGAAATCACTACAGGCAAGGAAGGAAAGCAGATATAGAGTGAAAGGTAGGAGAGTGAGACTCCCTCATTTATTATATATATGAGGGAGTCAGGAATCAAGATGGTGGTACACACATGATCAAATCCTCCAATCAATAACAGGCATTCCTATATCAACCAATGAGGGTCTAGAACCTTGTAACCAAGACATGGTGTGTAGTTCTACAGTGGACTGTTGTTTCTGGCTTTGCAATGATCCTTGCAATGACCTTGCAATGACACTTGGGGGGGGGGTATTTGAGGAGAGTTCCAAAGACTCTCTCACATGTCAAGAAGTGACCCTCTCTCATGTCAAGAAGTGGCCCCCTCTCACTATCTTTTTTAATACATAATCTCCATACTAACTCCAGAATGGATTACCAATTCCACACAATCCCATATGCCTTTGGTTTTACATACCATTTATTATTATATAGACCATTTGTATTTTATTATAGAATAATAGTTCTCCATAACCAATATCCTAAATATCGGAAAAGTTTACACCTGGTTTATTCCATCAAGGCCATAATTGGAATACCCTCTCAGTCCCCTAGCTGGGTAGGGATAGCACATAGCCTCTCTCTTGGGATTGTGGGGGGGGGGGCAGGGGAAGGGGTCGCCTCTAGCAATGAGTCAACCAGTCCACCGTGGCCGGATCGGTACAGCGCAGGAGTTTGACTCCCCGTCAAGTCAAACAAATGACTTACCAAATTAATACTTGTCGCTTCCTAGCTTGGCACTCAGCATTGATAGAATAGGTCAAGGACGGGTTAGCTCAGTGTCAGGATAATGTGACTGAATGGGATATCGGGTCCTGTTGGCATGGATTACTATACAAGTTGCAGGGAGTGCCCACCGTCACAAGTCGATATCCTTCCAGATATGACCTTAAGGGCGCATTCCATATACGTGTAATGCGGAATGCGAATGCGAATGTGACAACAAATCGAAACGCCTTGAAACCTATGAGCTACATTCCATTCACGCGTAATGCGGAATGCGAATGCGAATGCGAAAGAAATCCATTATCCTGATCGCTCCATGTAGCGATCGGTGCGTAATGTGTAATGCGTAAAGGTGGTGCAAATAGAAAAGCATCAGTCGCATTTGTCCATTGATATAAGGCTGGAGGAGGCGACTGATAATTACGGACAGCCGGGACAAGGTGGTGCAAACAGAAAAGCATCAGTCGCATTTGTCCATTGATATAAGGCTGGAGGAGGCGACTGATAATTACGGTCTTCATGAGAAATATGAAGAATGGGACGGTGCAAACATGTAGGTTTATGCGGCGGACCTGTTTTCAGTCGGCTTATGAGGCCAGCGGCTACAGCATTAAAGAGGAAGGGGCTGAGGACAGCCCCCTGTGGGACGCCGTTTTTTAGGTGGTTGAGGGGAGAGGTGCTGCCCTGGAAGCGGACACTGGCTCGCCTATCACTTAGGTATTTTTTCTGTGTGTGTGTACTTTTTATATACTTCACTGCATAATGCATAACGCATAACACAATACGCATTGCGCGTACATGGAATGCTGGCATTCGCATAACGCATAACGCATAACGCATAGCGCATTATGCATTACGCGTATATGGAATGCAGCCTTTAGATGTTGCCAGGATGTAAAATCGACCGACGAATTCCGCCTCTGCATCCTGGTAGGGTGCGGGGAGGGATGGGTGGGTGTGCTATCACAAGTCGGTATCCGTCCTGATATGGCCTTAGATGTTGCCAGGACATACAACTCCAACAACCAATTCGCTCCGCGCATCCTGTTGGGGTGGCGCGGAGCGAATTGGTTGTTGGAGTTGTATGTCCTTCCAAGATAATGAAGGGACAATACTCTCAGACAAAGATGCAGCAAACAAACTGAACACGCACTTTGCCACAATAGGACAAACGCTGTCAGGAAAATTTAAAAAAAGGTGGGAAAATAGATCAGGAACTGTGCAGAATGAAATCCCCACCTGCAAAACAGATATAATAGAAGTAAAAAAACTAATAAATGACATAGACACAAATAAACCAAGTGGAATAGACGAAATACCAACCAAAATGCTGAAAGAGGCACTCCAAGCCATCCCAGCCACTATAGTCGACCTATTCAACATCTCCTTTGAACAGGGGCATTTTATCTCAGCCTGGAAAATGGCAACCATTACCCCTATCCACAAAAGTGGAGACAAACAAAACATGGGAAACTACAGGCCAATATCGATTCTTCAAACCCCAGGCAAGCTCATTGAAAAAGTGCTACATAGACACATAAATGAACACCTGGAAAAAAACAATATACTAAACGAAAGACAAGGAGGTTTCAGGAAACTGCACTCCACATCTAAAACAATAGCTAACCTAACAAATGACATATTGGCGTCAATGAACCAAAAACAATTAGTTGGAGCAGCCTTCATTGACTTCAGCAAAGCATTCGATACAGTAGACCATAACATACTATTGGAAAAACTAGAATCCATGGGCATAAAATCCAACACTATGGACTGGATAAAATGCTACCTGAAAGACAGGCAACAGAGAACAAAAATAAACAATACACTATCAGACAACCAACCTGTCACATGTGGTGTACCCCAAGGGTCAGTGCTAGGGCCACTGCTCTTTATAATCTACATAAACGATCTTGAAAAATGGTTACAAACCGAATGCCTCCAACTATATGCAGATGACACAGTCATATATGCAAACGGCACCACAGAAGAGGAGGTAATAACTAAACTAAACAAGCTCCTACTAAAACTGGATGAGTGGTGTGAGTCCAACAAAATAACCATCAACACAAGCAAGTCAAAAACAGTTCTCTTCTCGCATAAACAAATGCCAGAAAGAAAACTACACTGTAAGCTAGGAAGCCAAACACTAGAAAATGTAGACCATTACAAATACCTAGGCCTTGAGTTGGACAGCCAACTAAACTACAACCTATGTATAAACAAAATTGTCCAAAAGGTAAACCACAAACTGTGGCTATTTGCAAAGCTAAGAGACTACATGACACAAGAAATGTCAATAAAATCTTCAAGGGCATGGTGCTACCCTATTTTGACTATGGAGATGTAAACTACATGGGTGCAAAGAAAGAACTTCTAAAAAAACTGCAAACACTACAGAACAGAGCCCTGAAAATCTGCCTCAGAGTAGACAAGCTGCACCCCACCTATGACATACACAAAAGAACCAAAGTAAAATTGCTAGAAAATAGGAGAATAATTCATCTGAAAACATTAGCATACAGCTATAGTCAAGACAATAAACTCCTAACAAAACCACAAAGGGCAACTAGAGCAAATAATGCGCCACTACTAAAGCAGACCAGAAGCCAAATAAAAGCTCACGAGAGAAGCACGCTAGAAATGGCTGCCAAGGTGTGGAATGCCCAAACAGTAAAGGAACGACAAATTCCTGACCTAAAAACATACAAAAAATATCTGTGCAAAATAAGGCTAGGAACCCCCAACTAAGCTGCACCGCAAAGGGGCAGGTGATACATGTCACGGCCCACCAGCGAGACGCCCAATGGAAGGTAACCATACCAAAAGCACCCAGATAACACACCTCACAGCTGCGTACAAGCCTATGATATGTAAATAGGAGTAGGCTAGTCTAGAAATAAGAGTAGAAAAAATAAAACACATATATGCCAAGAAAATCCAAAAAATTAACATAGACTACTAACCAGACCAACCAACTATCTATCTGCTACTGAAATGCAGGCAATCAAATACCTTATCAGCAGCTACTGTGTGATAAGATAACACCAACACTACAGCTGGCCAGCATTGAAAACAAGCCTGAATACCCAGGCTTATATGCTATGGACAGTATAAATACAGCCTCAATAAAAAATATAAAAAAATAAAAAAAAATGTCCTGGCAACATCCGCGCGTCCTGTTGGGGTGGTGTGGACCAGACGGGATGGCCGAATGAGTTAGAGCGTCCGTCTCCCATGCTGGTAGATCGTGGGGTCGTGGGTTCGAGTCCCGGTCGAGTCAAACCAATGACTTTAAATTTGATACTTGTTGCTTCCTAGCCAGGCGCTCGGCATTATTAGGATAGGGCAAGGACTGGTGTGCTCAGTGTCAGGATAATGTGACTGAGTGGGATTCCAGGTCATGGTGCCGGCGGCCTGGTTTCCCAGTGGGACAGCACTATAAAGTCGCCATGAGTGCGCACTGTCACAAGTCGGTACCCGTC
The DNA here is from genome assembly GCA_030323885.1 of Branchipolynoe longqiensis. NCBI lineage: Eukaryota > Metazoa > Annelida > Polychaeta > Phyllodocida > Polynoidae > Branchipolynoe > Branchipolynoe longqiensis. The sequence goes on along the minus strand of CM059203.1, from coordinate 45,712,268 downwards.
CTGATATGACCTTAGATGTTGCTAGGACGTAAAACAACAACAAACAAACATATCAGAACGGGTACCGACTTGTGACAGTACGCACTCATGTCGATTTTATAGTGCTGCCCCATTGGGAAGTGGGATGCTTGTGGATGTTTTTTTTCTTGTTGAAGATTTATACTGCCTATCATGGATAAGTCTGAATAGACTTGTTTTCACCATTAGACAGTCTGTCGATAGAAAGCCCGAGCCTACACTTTTACCGACCCACGGTATTTTTAACCTCCCACACCACATAGACATGGCATGAGAGCAACTGGCCTTTGATGACGCTGTAATTTTTACACAGTGGTGGAAATCCAAATTGGCAGAGGGAATTGAACCACCAACCTTCAGATTAGGAGTCTGACCTAGAAAAAAAGTCAGACACTCTAACCACTCCGCCACAGAGAACACTGTGTGGCGGGGTCGAGGGGAGGATGTGTTGTGTGGGGGATTGGTGGTGGGGGCCGGATGGAGGTGGGAGGTGGGGGGTGCGTGGGGGGGGGGGTTCATGACGTCACACCCTGCTGGTTGTTGAGGTCTGATCGTGCATGTGTAAATAACACGGAGAACAATGACCGGCACAAATGTAGAACACATGTTGAACTTTTCCCTAAGTGACACCCGCCCCGCCCCCCCCCCCCGCCCCGCCCCGCCCCGCCCCGCCCCGCCCCGCCCCGCCCCGCCCCGCCCCGCCCCGCCCCGCCCCGCCCCGCCCCGCCCCGCCCCGCCCCGCCACACATTCGTCTGCGCATGCTCACACCGGTGCGACCTACTGGGCGGATTTCTCACGGACATGTGGCGCCGCGCGGCGCTGGTTGGAACTAGACTTTGGCAGAAAGGCAGTATGTATCGTATCGTCATGAGGAAGAGGCGGAGAAGGAGTGAGATGGATGGGGGAGAGGGGGAGTAGGGAGAGAGGCGGGAGGAGGGAGAACGAAAGGAGGAGGGAGAGCGGGTGGAGGGAGAGCGGGAAGAGGCAGGCGGAGGGAGATAGGTGGGATGAAGGAGAGCCGGGGGAGGCAGGAGGAGGTGGGAGGAGGGAGAGCGGTAGGAGGAGGGAGAGCAGGAGGTGGGAGGAGGGAGAGCAGGATGAGGGAGAGAGGGAAGAGGAGGGGGGCGAGATGAGGGAGATCGGGAGCAGGAGGGAGGCGAGAGGTGGGAGGAGGGAGAGCAGGTGGAGGGAGAGCGGTAGGAGGGAGAGTGGTAGGAGGGAGAGCAGGAGGAGGGAGAGCGGGAGGAGGTAATTGCCATACTAATACAAAATACATTGTTGCAACAAAATGAGCGTTTGATATTTTTGCAGAAAATCAGATATGTCCGTAAACAACAGGTGCATTGTGGGACTAAAGTATTGCATAGGATCGCGATTCTACTAACTTCTAGACTCATGCATTCATTGCTCAGGTTGCTTGTTTTAGGGCCGTGAAGGGAGGGAGGCGGGGGGGGGGGGGTCTCATAACGCACTTCCCCTCCACCTCCCCTCTCCCCCTTCCCCATCCCTCCAGGTTTGTGGATAGATGGAACTCCCTCCCTGAATATGTTGTCTCCACCCAAACCATGAACGCGTTAGTTTAAGTCCCGACTCGACATGTTTTGGATACAAGAGCGATAGAGATTACCATAACCGTCCGTAGTAAAAGTTATTTATTGTAGGACTGGAATAACAACATGCAATCAGCCTACCAAATTAGGTGCGTTTGGTATCAAGGCATCAAGGTATTATTTGGAATGTTTTCGGCTATTAGGCCAAAAAGAAAGACAAAACTTGGTGATCGTCCTTTTGATCACACAAATCAGGATTGGGTGGGTGATTTATATTTTTTATTTTATTTTGTTCAGCATCAAATATAATATATTCGACCACCTTAGACTGATAAACGGATTCAATGTCATTCATGTAAATATCACAATGTTTTCAGTCAAACAATGAACACTATTCTCATTTCCAATTTTTTTTATATATCATACAGTTCTAGAAAGTTGAATTGCTGCTGAGCCCGACACATTTTTAAAAGCTTACATTTTTTGATAAAATCATGTTTCGGCGATTTTTTTCAGGCACAGGCGATGACGATCACCAAATTTTAAAATGTTATTTGACCTTATGTGGAATATTTTCAATGTTGGTTTCCATGTCACAAAAGTGGGACACAGTTTCTGAGAACGACCCATCTCGAGGCTCCAGTCGACCCAGCCGCTTCTCACCCGTCGTTCACACGGCCCGTGGACACCCAACCACGTGACCCCATTCCTAGGCCATAGTCCACATCCCGGCTTCTTTGTTGGAGTTTTAGATCTCGACAAAATCTAAGGTCAGCGGTGGGGTGCTTGTTAGGAACCATGGTAAATCTGCATAGTCCGATGAAAACATCAAATTTTCAAAACCAAAGCAATTACCTAGATTTGATTCTACATATCTAGATATGGAGACTATGGTGTCAGAGTTTTGGCGTGCTTGCCAAAATGACAGAACATCAAAGCAATAGACGGGATCACGGTTCCGACTGCGCATGCGCTGAAAACGGCATTGGCAGCAAAGCAAATGCAAATGGCCATTGAGTTTGTCGATACGCGTAGGGAAAAACTTTGATTTTATTCAAAATGAATAGAAATACATAACAATTTGGCATAAACATGTATGCACACATGCAATATAATGATCTGATGAATATAGCTAAGACAAAACTAGCCATAGTTAAACATTTTGAGCTAAGAAACATACAATTCCACACAAAACAATCAGTGATATCCACATCACCATTATTAATTCTTGTTCTAAATATTAAAATGCCAAATGTGTCAACATACACTTGTTTCAGAGAAATATATAACCAATATCTGATTAACCCTACTAATTTTCTAGTTCTACATATGTCATTAACCATAGGATATAAATAAAAACATTAATAAAATAAGTAAAACTGACTCTGGCTATGGCTCTAACACTAATCTGAGTGCCCAGATTTGTCTAAATCTAAATGCACATGGCATAAGATGTGCTGATTATATTGATGTAAATGCAATGCTGGATAAAAGATTAATATCTTAATTTATTATATTTTTTGGTAGTTGGTATTCTATGTTTCAAACAAGAGCTGAGATGAGCTGAAACTAGCACATTTCATAGCTGCACCCAGTGTATTAGCATGTGCCATGTGCTTCTCGCAGGTTTCTTTTGCTCTGACGCATCCCACAATGCACCACGCCGCTGGAACGGTGATGTAGTCTATTGCACTAGTCAACTTTAATAATCCTGTTGTGTTTGTTTGTTGGAATTTTATGTACTGTCAACATCTAAGGTCATATCAGGACGGGTCCCGACTTGTGACAGTGCACACTCATGGCAAATTTATAGTGCAGCCCCATTGGGATACCAGCCTGCCAGCACCAATACCTTATATCCTACTCAGCTACATCATCCTGGCACTGACCTAACCAATCCTTTTCCCTATCCTATTAATGCCGAGCACAAGGCTAGTTAGCGACAAGTATAAATTTAGATAAATCATTGGCTTGACTCGATCAGAATTCATACTCCTGATCATTTCACATGGGAAGCACACGCTCTACCGATTCGGCCACTGCGTCCGTTGACCTCCCTGCACTCAGTGACAGATGTACAAACAAAGAAGGCACGAAACGGAAATGACAATAAGTAGAGACTCACCTACTCAGCTACATTCACCTCCCCAGGTGAAATTCCACATACCACCCACACATGTAGGGAGGGACCAGCCGAATGAGTTGAGCGTCCGTCTCCCGCTTTGGTAGATCGTGGAATTTGAACCCTGCTTGAGTCAAACCAATGACTTAAAAATCTATGCTTGTCGCTTCCTAGCCTGGCACTTGGCATTAATAGGATAGGGCAACCACTGGTTGGCTCAGTGTCAGGATAATGTGACTGAGTGGGATATCGGCTGGGATATTGGGTTATGGTGCAGGTGGCCTGGTCTCCCAGTGGGGCAGCACTATAAAATTGTTGTGAGTGTGCACTGTCAGAAGTCGGTCACCCATCTTGATATGACCTAAGATGTTGTGCAGACATAAAACTCCAACAACCAACCAACTAACCCAGGTAGGCATCGGTGGGGGGGGGGGGGGCATTGCGTCAGCGAAGTCGTGCACTGAGACGCAGTACACATTTATTCTTCTTTTCTTTGGTTTGGTGAGTATTGTTATTGTCGTAGGGGTGTTGAAAATGGGAAATATTGCGCCTAGTGCGGGACTCGAACCCACATCTCTTTGCATTCTGGGACAGTGTGCTAAGCATTACACCACCTAGGCTCCCTGATATCACCACAATACCCACGCCTACCTGTCTATATGGCTCCTTGCCTGAGAGGTCAGTGCAGACCACTACACTCGTCCCCTTGGACTTGTAAGTTTTTTAATGCTTACAATTACATACATACAGGCAATGCACTAACAAATGCATACACAGGGTAGGTTCATCAACCAAACAGCGCATAGCTTATACAGGATCACGGTCATGGCAACCAGTGTCATGGGGGTGATGAAAATGGGAAATATTGCGCCTAGAGCGGGACTCGAACCCACATCTCTTTGCATTCCGGGCCAGTGTGCTAACCATTACACCACCTAGGCATTACACCACCTAGGCTCCCTGATATCACCACACTACCCACACCTACCTGTTTATCTGGTTACTTGCTTGAGAGGTCAGTGCAGACTACTACATTATTTTACTGAATAAGTTCTTTTGTTAGCGCTGAAGCAACAGTCTTCTAGACATTTTTCAACTTGCGGTTATTTACACAAAAATGTTATATGCTGTATAAGCCATTATACTAATATAATAAGCCAGAAGATCCATCTACTCCCCAGCCACTAAGTCATCGGCTAGTCACCTCTACTCATTAGGTCAGGTCATCTATTGGTACCTCATGACCTCCCCATGTGGTGCCACCTGCTCGCATATACCTCAGTGGCCATTACACTGACTCGCTGTACCGCTGAAAATGTATTAAACAGTGATGAAAGTGGTTCCCAGCAAAAATACCCACAGAAATCAGGCCGATACTCTGGCACCACCTAGCGGGTAACAGCAGAACCAAGCCATGGTTATTTACACAGATGCAGAATCTTCGGGAAAATACAAATATTCCCCCATAGGATTAGCTTTGTCAGGGAATCGGGGGAAAATGACGGAAGTCAGGTTTCCACCCTCCTTCTTGTGACTGCATTATCGCCCATGCCTAACTCTCTGTTTGGGTTTTATATTCTAATATGCAAGGTCATACAAAAACCGGTTTTGAACTAACCAATTGCTGTCATATATATTGGCATTTTGTGAACGTTAATCAGTGAATATAAACAATTGCGGAAGTCTGTGAAATTGTGGAGATCTTGTGACAGCGTGCAGTCATAGCAACTTTATAGTACTGCCCCACTGGGAGTTCAGGCTGACTGCACTGTGACCCGATATCCCACTCAGTCACATTATCCTGACACTGAGCTAACCAGTCCTTGCCCTATCCTATCAATGCCGAGCGCCAGGCTAGGAAGTGACAAGTATCAATTTTGTAAGTCATTGGTAACTCATTGGGTTGACTCGGACGGTGATCATGGGTTCGAACCCTGGTCGAGTCAAATCAATCACTTAAAAATTGATACTTGTCACTTCCTAGCTCAGCATTATTGGAATAGGGCAATGAACGCCGGCTGAATCAAAAGCAATGACTTATAGTTGCATAGTCCGATGGTTTTGACTTTCTCTAATTTTTCGGAGATAAATATGATTAGATTAATCAGGATGATCTACTTTAGTTTGAAGTAACTTTTATTTTAAATGGCTTAGTTTTGAGATATTTTAAGTGCAAACATGTCAAATTAGTTTTAGCAAGCACGCCAAAACTCTCACACCATAATAGGCTTTTGCAGTACTTAACACGAACAGGTTCTTTTAAATTGACTCAGTTTTCCTTTCTATCCAGAAACAAATGCTTAATAAGTGCATCAGTATCTAAGTTAGATATGTAGAATCAAATCTAGATAATCAGGCTGGAGAGCTTATCTCGTTTGGGCTACGGGGGTTATTGGATGTCCGATTGAATTACGAAGTGGGCCACAGACCTGGGCCGCGTTCAGGGTCCGTCTCGGAGGCGCCTCGGAGGCGCCCGTGACGTCAGGCTAGTCTGAACAACAACAGCCAGTTGGTCGCCTCGAAAATGGCCGCCCCCGTAGGAGGCGGCCATTTGCATCGAAATGCTGCGCTCTGATTGGATGAAACCACTGCATGCGGCGGCCATTTTCGAGGCGCTGTTTGTCTCCAACCTGAAAAGGGAGGCGTCGCCGAGACGTCGCCGAGACGGACCCTGAATGCAAATAGGCCAAAAAGCATCGCGGAGACGTCGCCGAGGCGCCTCCGAGATGGACCCTGAACGCGGCCCAGCATATATCCCCATGGTTGACTGGAGGTGCCTTATTGTTTAGGAATCATGGCTATACCAACACAGTACTATCATGGACAGTTCTGGACTGTAGCCATTTGTTGTAACTCATGAATTATTTCCTAATATTCACTGCTAATTTAGTCAATCTGGTCCCAACTAAATGTCCTGGAAATATTCAGGAAATTAGATATAATTTTTTGCTTTCTAGTCATGTATTCAAATATGGAAACATCCCAAAACTCAGCGTGTCACAGCCAAAACTGTCAAACTCCACGTTAATCTTATATAAAATTTGACCTTGGTAATTAACTCGGTGGTCAAATGACCAACATAGCTAAAACGAGGTAATCTCTTCAACCTGATAATTGTTCTGGTTTTGACAAATTTATACTTCATCGGACTATGCAGCTTAAAAAAATTAACTCTTCTCGACACCTAGTCTGTCGTTCGGCATTACTGTGATAGGACAAGGACGAGTTGAATGAGGAAGACCAATTGTCCGTGATTGAAATTTCCATTGTTTAATCAGCTAATGTGTTTCGTTTTAAATTAAAGCTGCATAGTCCGATGAAATATCAAATTTTCAAAACCAAACCAATTATCTAGATTTGATTTTACATATCTAATTTAGATACTCATGTACTTATTAAGGATTTGTTTCTATGTAGAATGCAATACTGAGTCAATATAACAGAACCTGTTACTGCAGAAGTCTATGGTGTCAGAGTTTTGGCAAGCTTGCCAAAACTAATTTTCCATGTTTGCATTCTAAATATCTAAAAAGTTTACCATTTAAAATGAAAGTAACTTTTGAACTAATGTAAAGTAGATACTAGTGATCGAAATAATACCGTCGTGGGGGTGATGAAAATGGGAAATATTGTGCCTAGAGTGGGACTCGAACCCACATCTCTTTGCACTCCAGGCCAGTGTGCTAACCATTACAGCACCTAGGCTCCCTGATATCAATACACTCCCCACGCCTACCTGTATATGTGGTTACTTGCCTGAGAGGTCAGTGCAGACCACTACACTCGTCCCCCTGGAATTGTAAGTATTGTAATGCTTACAATTACATACATACAGGCAATGCACTAACACATACATACACAGGGTAGGTTCAACAACCATACAGCGCAAAGCTTGTACAGGATCCTGATCACGGCAACCAGTGTCGTGGGGGTGATGAAAATGGGAAATATTGCGCCTAGAGCGGGACTCGAACCCACATCTCTTTGCATTCCGGGCCAGTGTGCTAACCATTACACCACCTAGGCTCCCTGATATCAATACACTCCCCACGCCTACCTGTATATGTGGTTACTTGCCTGAGAGGTCAGTGCAGACCACTACACTATATTTATCTCAGAAAAAATACAGAAATTCAAAATCATCGGACTATGCACCTTTAAAAGAGGCGTAATACATTTGATTTCAACTGGTGTGTACATAAATTATCTTTCATGCCTGCACCCCAAATACCGCTCCGATAGATTTCTGTGAAAATACCGAAACTCTCTCATACAGGGATGAAAGATCTCCGCGATTTCGCGGATTTCCGGGATTTTTCCTGTTGGCCTCTATTGCAATAGAGCAGTGCTATCAGCATATACTAACACGTAGTTAAACGCGGCAGCACTATCAGCGTATACTAATACATTGTACAGACGCCACAGCACTATCAGCGTATACTACTAATACGGGCTTCAAACGCCACAACAGTATCAGCGTATATCAATATCTATGAGACCTGACTTCCGGGAATTTGTTGTCATTCCCTGACAATGGGAGAATTTCCGCCTTTCTGCCTTTCCGCTTATTTTGCCGGAGACCACTTTCATCCCTGGTCATAGGGTTAGTATTGTCAGGGAACCTGTGGAAAAATACCATAAATCAGGTTCCATTCAGCACTATCTTATCTTTATTGCACTGTCAGTACAGACTGTCCTTGGAGAGTGTTCCACTGTCCTATTATGACCATATCATCGCCCACCTAACCGTCGATTTCCGTTTTTTTCGTTCTCTACGACCACTTTCATCCCTGATAGAGTGATGCTCACATGGGAACAGATGGGCCATGAATCGGGATGTTCATCACAATCTGAACAAGGTCCAGCCGGTTTGGTTGGTTGTTGGAGTTTTACGTCCTGGCAACATCTGAGGTCATATCAGGACGGGTACCTACAGACTCGTTGGTTGGTTGGTTGTTGGAGTTTTACGTCCTGGCAACATCTGAGCTCATATCAGGACGGGTACCTACAGACTTGTTGGTTGTTAGAGTTTTACGTCCTGGCAACATCTAGGGACATATCAGTATGGGCACCTACATACAGACTTGTTGGTTGGTTGGTTATTGGAGTTTTACATCTTGGCAAAATCTCAGGTAATATCAAGACGGGTACCTACAGACTTGTGACAGTACACACTGATGGCGACTTTATAGTGTTTCCACACTGCGAGACCAGGCCGCCAGCTTGTTTGTTTGTTGTTGTTTACGTCCAACACCATGACCTGATATCCCACTGAGTCACATTATCCTGACACTGAGCCAACCAGTTTTTGCCCCTATCATAATAATGCCAAGCGCCTGGCTATGAAGCAACAAGTATCAACTATTAAGTCATTGGTTGGACTCAACCAGTCTTCTAACACCATGATTTCGAATCCCACGATCTACCAAGATGGGAGACGGATGTTCAACTCATTCTGCAATCCTGTCTGGTCAGGTCCAGATGGAGTGGGGGGGGGGGTGTTGAGGTGGGGTTCACGGGGGGGCATGATGGTAAAAGCCATGCTCGGATTGCTTTTCAAGTTATGACATCGGTCACGTGTTATTTATGAGCAATTCGGACAATACTTAGTGCATTTTATAACACCCACACAGATGCATTATTCAAGTGGTCTAAAATTGTGAAGATGTCAGACCATTATACGCAGGGCGTGTTATTATTTATGCATGATTTTGTGCAAAACAGACTGCTAACATCATTTTCAAATCTGTTTTGCTATAATCGTGATATCAATGGCTCACATGAAACAAGATGAGGGGACTATTTATGAAGGGGCTACGAAGTCAAAGTTTGTTGACAAACTCCCATTGTATGCATATCCCACTATGTAGACTCCATGATATCCTGTCATTGAGGTGAACATCTCGCAATCATGTTTTAATTTAAACACGGGATAAAATCTGTCGCGTTAACTGAATATGCAGACACGGTGAACTGCAACAACAAATTGTTAGCCTGAGCTGTATAGACCTGAGGAGCAATGATAAAATATTTACAATTTAAACCACAGAATTTGTCTATCGATGAACATGTCCTGATCTCATCATATATTTTTCTAACATTGTTTGTTCTAATAAAGAGCAGCCTGTAAGTTATCAGTATATTATTAACCGTTCTATTCACGCTCACTTGCCCTCTATGGAAGATCTTCTGATCAAAAAGAATCTCCGGTGGACTGGACACCTCATGAGGATATCATCAGACAGGCTACCAAAGCAGATCCTCTACTCTCAACTGTCTTCTGGTTACAGAAAGAGAGGGCGCCCTCGTCTCCTGTTCAAGGATACCATCAAGAGAAACCCGAAGCTGAGAGACATTAAGACCGACTCATGGACATCACTCTCACAGCAGAGAGCTAAATGGAGAGCGGCGGTCAAGTAATGAAAGCAGTCTTTGTCGCTTCGCGACCGACAGTAGGATGATGATGATGATTCACTCTCAATATGACAACCAATAGGAAAGGGACAACGATAGTTTTCCCATCTTTTCACTGCGAATATGTCTTCAATGTTAACATTGACAGGAGTGGAATGTGCTAAATGAATGATCAGACGGGATGGCCGAATGAGTTGACCGTTCGTCTCCCGTTTTGGTGGATCGGGTTCGAACCCTGGTCGAGTTAAACGAATGACTTAATAATTTATCCTTGCCACTTCCTAACCAGGTTCTTGGCATTATTGGGATAGGACAAGGACTGGTTGGGTCAGTGTCAGAATAATGTGACTGAGAGGGATATCAGGTCATGGTGCCGGCAGCCTGGTCTCCTAGTGGGGCATCACTATAAAGTAGCGATTATTGCGCTTTGTCACCAGACGGTTCCTATCCAGATATAACCTCATAGGGTTGGTTGGTTGTTCAGAGTTTTATGTCCCAGCAACATGTAAGTTCATGTCAGGACGGGTACCGACTTGTGCCAATGTACATTCATGGCGACTTTATAGTACTGCCCCACTTGAAAATCAGGCCCCTGTCACCATGACCCGATATACCATTCAGTCACATTATCCTGACAGTGACACTGAGCTAACCAGTCCTTGCCCTATCATATTAATGCCGACCCGACCGCCAGGCTAGGAAGCGACAAGTATCAATTGGATAAGTCATTGGTTTGACTCGACCATGAACCAAAATCCCGACATTCCGCACGCATGGCCAGCGCTCGGTAAATATAACCTTAGATGTTACCAGTTTGTAAAACCCCAACAAACAAACAGGTCCTACGTGACGTCATTCACTACATAGGTTTCATCACTTTTTGTGGTGAGTGCCTGCCACCTGCCACCTGCCGCCTGCCACCTTCCCCCTGCCGCATGCCGCCTGTCACATGCCGCCTGCCACCTGCCGCCTGCCACACGCCCCCTGCTCACCTACCTCTCCCCTCACCACCCCCCCCCCCTCCTCCCTCCAAGCCCTCCCTCCCCCCTCTCTCTCTGGCACCCAGGATAAGTGAAATAGCGGTGGAAGGTTCCTGGATGATTGTGTATGGTAATAGGTGCAAGGGTGCTTAGTGGTTGTCAGCGAGGTGGGTCTGTCGCTCGTGGGAGGGTGGTGG